>KZ308182.1:319023-347833 GCA_000376725.2 Ladona fulva | reverse complement strand
AGTCTTGTTAATTAAATCAAGGTTAATTGTCACATTCTTAAATCCTAATATAATATTTATTTCGAGAATAAATTAATTAGAGGTTAGCTACTTAAAATCAAAACTATTAACTTTCAGTCACATAAACGTTTACTTTTTGTTTGCAAAGAGGCCCTAACAGTTATAATATTCTAAAGCTAGTCTTTCCATTCTTAAAAATTAATTCAGGAACAATTTTTATTATTTGATTTATTTATCTAATTACAGGAACTTAATGAGATATTTTTTACAGTCTTACTTTCCTCTCTTCATCATTGTTATTTTCTATCATTATTTAATCTTTTTGGTTCAGATTATCTAATTTTTTAATTATCAAGGAAAGCATTCTCTTGTGTGCTGCTAAATATGTCTTGGGCTAAATATTTCATCTTTCGCTAAAGGATATGCAAGAAAATATATATAAATATACATCTAATTGAAAAAATCACTTTCCCTTTATTAAAAATAAAGAAAATGCCATAAGGAATATTCTTAATTAATATTATGATGTGCCTTAAATATTTTTGAAATCGATGAACTCATTTCAAAGTATTTTATGAGTAAATTATTCTAGTTTTGAATACTAACCTATAAATATTTATGAGTGTAATGTATGCTTGTATGGTTAATGTCCAATAATTCCATAGTATGATCTTGTCAAAGAAGTTTTATTTGTGATACTGATAATCCTTTAGCAATAGGTGATATACTATGATTTTGGTAAAATGTTAATTTTTTTATATTTTTACCTGTATTTTATTGTGCCATTTTCTTCTCTTTTCTAATATTGCTTTTCATTATTATGATTTACAAATCTAAGGATACTGGTATTAACCATCTATTGGTTCCTAGATACTTTTTCTGATCCCTTTCCTTTTATCATAATAAAAATTTCAAATCTTACCAGAAAGATCAAATCATAACATAAAATTAGCATACCTTCATTATTTAAACAAATTTCCCAAGTAACATAATTCATAGACTTAACTCAGTTTATGAAACATGATAAAACTCTGGAAGGAATTATGGCTGCTCTGACACAAATAAATCTCAACTTTAGCTCTTCATTTAAAATATTACCTCCTCTGTTTTCTCATTTCATACCAAAATATAGCAATTTTTTATATATACCTCCCATCTCAGATAAACTTGGTTTCAGTTTTAACGCATTGATTCATAGCAGACCAATTGAAATATATATTTTTAATTCCCTATTTCCACATTAACAACATCATAAGCTATCACAAAATGATTGAGTCTACCCATCTTTGACTCGGTAATGTGCTTTCGAAACATTCATGCACAACACAAGATCTCTGTCTACATCAATGCCTTCCTCAGCTCACAAGTCTTACATGAGCAATACAACCACAGCAAGGCATTTTCAAGCGACTTCAAGCATCATGATATGGACCAGGGAATCAACAGATTTCCGCTTGCTTCTTATGGTGACACTACAGAATTTGGAAGTATCAATGAAATTCTTTCTTAAGTATTGATTTAAAATTCATTAAAACTGCTCCTCTATTTATTCAGCTCATATGGTGGGACTTCTGGAAACTGTGGTCGAAATGGGTGCTTCTGATTTTGCTGAACTTGTTCGTTCCACTGGTCTTGAAGAGAAGGTCATGTCCACCAATATGACTTTGTTTATTCCTAGCAATTTGGCTGTGAGGGAGTATGCTGATGATGCAGAGAGTGCAGTAAGTTACATTACAACATTTTGAGATGTAACC
Organism: Ladona fulva; assembly: GCA_000376725.2. NCBI lineage: Eukaryota > Metazoa > Arthropoda > Insecta > Odonata > Libellulidae > Ladona > Ladona fulva. The sequence goes on along the minus strand of KZ308182.1, from coordinate 346,079 downwards.
TTTACTTGTATTCTAATACTATCACTTCCAAATGGAATTATAGAAACATATTTCATAGGTGACAGAATGAAACTAATCAATTCATATCATTCAATTAAGTATACATTCTTCTGCAATATTTTATTAAGTTACATTTAACACCTTGCATGGACAATTTTTGCTCCTTATAAGTTATACACATCACCCTTTGGTTCATGTAATTCTATACAGTCCCAATCAGAATTTGTAAAACTTATTGTGAAGCACTCAGATATCATGCTTATTGTCTTAACAGTTCAGAAATTAATCATCAGTATCATTCCTTTCAAAGTGCATAAAAAAGTTGTTCAAGGATAGTAAAAACTGTTGAGCTTCATAATAATAATAATGTTTAGCTTATCGGAGGACAATAATTTACAGTTGAATTAATAGTCCTCCAAATTCTCAAATATAGAACCAAGTGGAGTTCTATGTGCCGCCTGGGATTGCAAGGAGGAAGAGGGATATAGATTCCGGAATGTATGAAGAAAGGTCTATGGAGTCTACCTCTTCCATGAAAGAAATTGTGTTGAGCCATATGACTCCTGGGTTTGTTGGGGTGGAAGATTTGTACGATGAACAGGTAATTCTAAACATCATTAGAATGCATCTTTTAGTCTGAACTATGAAAATTTTAATGTTGATTGATATGAAATCAAGAAGAATCTAAACTTTAGAGATAGTTTTCAACAAGTATCAATATTCTTCATAATACTCAGATGAATGTAGATAGGAAAAAAGAACTTTAAAAGTTTTTGAATATGAATACAACCTTGGTTGCAAATGATGAAAAAGAAAAGTCAGCCTTGGTTTCATAAAAACATATTTATAGGTTTATAGGTAATGGGGAAGTTTATGTATTTTGGTTTCAATAAGAATTATTTTTAGTTTTTTCCATCTTATATCAGTTCTTTGAAGAAATTTAATTCAAATCAATCTTTATTTCATTATTGCTATATTTGTTGGCCTTTATGGCGCACTTTTTTCTTTAAATATAGGGCTGCAATTCTACTTCTGTGTTAAAAACCTATACTATTTCCTTATTGGGGCTCCAGTCCTTTTATATTAAATTTAATATTCTTTTACTAAAACTTCCCTCTAAAAATTCAGGTGTATATTATATGCTGATGCATGGTGTATGCCAATAAATATGGTATATCAATTCCGTGCTTCACATATCATATGATGATTAATTTTCATTTTATCCTCTCAAACCTTTAGTTAAAATCTGTAGTTTTTATAATATGTATTGACAAATGTTTTTTTTCACTGATTATAATTCTTTGCTACATTTCATTACCAACTATTTTATAAGAATCACCGCTTATGGCATGCTCAGCTATTTTTTCAAAGATTAATAGAAATATTTTTAAGAGGAATTGTTCTCTATTCATTTAACAAAATGAAGGTTAGGGAACATGTTGCAGAAGTACTCAATAATTTCAATCACACCTAATTTATCTCTCTCCCTTTACATGTTGTAGGTGCTGTACACTGACAACAACAACAGCACCATCAGGATCAATGTGTATGCTTCTACAACTATCAACGAAAAAGATGCCAGGGGCAAGATGCATCATGCCCTGATGGGAGGAAAGATTGTAACAGCCAATTGTGCTTGCATTGGAAATAAGGAAGAGCCAGCCAATAGTGAAGAGATGGGCAAGAGATCTATTGGGTCAAGGAGAGCTACTAATGGTGTGGCCCACATGGTTGACAGAGTGCTGACTCCTGTGCAACGAACTCTTGCTGAGCACATTGCATCACACCCACGTCTCTCTAAGTTCAGAGCACTATTGGCTGCTCATGGAGGAAAGAATGGGCCAGCAGAGAGTTTACTGAAGGCTTTAGAATCTGAAAAGGAGACTTTGACACTGTTTGCACCAACAGACAAAGCTTTTGACAAACTGACTGAAGAACAGAATGAGGACTTGTTCAAAGGAAAATCTTGTACACCAAGTGAGTTTCCCTCAATTATATGTAGTTAATAGTTCATAACAATGCCAGGATGAGGAGCATAGATTTGAAATCACCTTTTTTAAAAATGACAGGATTGCAAAAGGAAAACAATTTATCAAGCAATAGGTTTAAATTCGTTAGAACTTTGTTATAAACAAATAAATATGTGTGTATTATTATTACTACAGGGAAACAGTTGTGCCGCATAAAACTGCTTCAGTAGTTTTGTTTCCATTAACTCAGCTCCAGTAGATTTAACATGTTTTACTGAACTAAGAAACCTAACAGTGAAGATAAGTCATTATCTTCTACATGTGAGGTAGACATGAATTAATTGTGTTCTGATGTTTTTAAATTCATAACAATGTTTGGTTATTTGGATAAATCTTATAAAATTGGAGGAAATTGCTTCTCTGTTTGAATGTTCTCATTTCTTCGTCTGATTTTTATTATACAAAGCAACAAATTTTTATTTCAAGGCATTTTGGAGCACCATGTGGTAGGAAGGACTTTGTGCTCTGCAGCTATTCCTCAGATACAGGATTACATTGCTCTTGCAACAACTAGACAGGGAGAGAACTTAAGGCTGGAATGGCTTGAAGGCGAAGCTGGACAGTGGGTGCTGACAATCAAGGGAAGCAATGAGCAAAGTGACAAAATAACAGTCACTGATATTGACATAGTAGCAACAAATGGAGTGATGCATCTTGTTGACTCAATCCTATTCCCAGTTTCAGGTAAGAAATTCATTGCTCCAATTGTCTTACCATGAGAATTAATTTCTGGGAGGGCCATGCTGTTAGCTACTTATGGTAGGATATGATATGGCATCTTTAAATTTACTCAAGTGATTCTAGTTGCACTTATTCAAAAGGGAAAGATTGTTAGAAATCTCCCTACAAAAATTATCATTCCTTCAGGGTGAAACATCCAGCATTAGAAAAATGAACACCTTAATATTGTTTTTGGCACCCATATCATTTGAGTCTAAAGTAGTCACCTTGCTGTCTCAGCATCACAGTTATAGTTGTTAGATTTTTATGACCATATTTAAAAATATATTTTAATGTATTCATGGAATGATGGTTATATTGGCAAATCGTTTCATTAAAACATACATGATTGTCCATTGTGTTGTATATTTATCTTTCTGTTTCCTAAAGAATGTCATTTGCGCATCAGATTGTGCTTAGAGTATTATACCATCATCTTTAGTTCAATTGTCATTAGCATGTCTTAGTTTTTGACCTTTTTTGTAGATGATTTTTGAGACCAGCTTAGTTTCATAATTCTTCTTAACAATTTAAGAATGTGTCTTCAATTCCCAATAGTCTATTAATGGTTGACAGCCTTTTGCTTGCTTAGAAACTATGGAAAATGTTATTTAAAGAACAGAGAATTTCTGAATCAGTTTTAAGTTTTATAGATGTAAATTTAGTGATGGGGTACATATCAGGTTAAAAATTTTCAGAGATATGTATTTATTTATATTCAAAGTAGCCTTTTAAGTAATTTTAAAAAACTGGACTATCAACTAAGGTAACATTTTTCTACTACCATAAAAAAATTTATAGTAAATAAATATTGCAGTGGGTAATTATTCTAGTAGCTGGTTAATTCATATACAGCCAACTAGTAAACCATTGTCGGCTATTAATAGAGATTTTGAATTTAACTTAAAAGTCATTATCTGTTTAAACTTTTTATCTTGAATTCATACTGTTTTGGTACACAAAGAAACTATGAATAATTATGTATCTGATTATAATGTTTAGAACTATTGATATAATGTGTTATGCTAGCCATTCCCTGTGTATTTAGGAATGAATAGAGGGTATTCTTTGCAGCTCGTCAGATCAACCAAGCCTTACAAGATAGCAACCTTACAGTATTTGCATCATATCTTGAGAATGCAGATATGATGCATGACATGGAAAATTTTACATTGTTTGCTCCCACCAATGAAGCAATGATGAAGTGGTTAAAGGATGAGGATATGGATGAAGATGCCTCTGCTCTATCTGAGGAAGTACAGGACCGAGTTAAGGACATACTTAAGTTTCATTTAGCTACTCCTATGGTTAGTTCCTGTGACATGGAAAGTAATCAACTCCTCCATACAGAGTTGTCAGACCAAAGCCTTAGGATTATGGTTTCTTCATCAGTAAGTTTATTTCGTAAACTATTTTAGTGAGTAAAAACCTGCATATTCCTAAAATCAATGTTTTTGCAGAACAAATTTTAGCTCATCAAAGATAACAGAAAGCATGCTAATCCATTTATTCTGCATACTGCTCATAATTAGCCATGTATGATGTGCTATTTTCTAAACAAAGTCTTCCTAAATGGAAAATTCTTAAATTTGATTGTGCATCTAAGATTTTCATATACCAAACTTACATTCAGAACTGCTTGTTAGCTTTCTGCTACTAATTATGATGGGTATCCATGGATAAAATATTGAAATTCTGAGGAATAAGAAATTATATTTTCTACTAAATTGAATTTCCATACACTACTAGTTCATTTGAGAGCAGAAAGTTGGGTACAGTGGGCTTGTATACACTACTAAAATACACGTTCGAGATAAATTTGACATGGTACTCAACATCTGTATTATAATTTTAAACGTCTCTAAGCAAAATCTTTTTTTATTTTAACAATTTTTTTATGATTCCAAAACAATTTTTCTGAAATTTACTGATGTTTAAAGGTCCTGAAATTCGTTTATGCTTCTTCCACAACAATAATAATGGGGACAACTTTATGGAAATGGGTTTATATGGGAATTTTTTATATCAATATACAATATGGATTGCATATTGATGATATTTATGTCTCTTTCAGGACATGTTTGTAACTCTTCCTGCCTTTTTTAATTATGATATTATTCTTTACATTTTCAATGTTTCACTATGGTGGAGTAACTTCTTGGAGATTTTTCTGTACCTTACGGATAAAGATTTTCAACTTTTTACCTTGTTTTGAACAGATGTATTAATGTATGCTTACATATGGCAGAAAAGCATAATGTGGAGTAGGGGATTGTTTTTTTTTTAATATTTGACCACTTTCTTGCATGGGAATCTGCAGTATTCTTTGCTGCAGGGAAATAAAGGAAACTTTTCTGAAATGTTGTAATGCTACAAATGATTTCATGAGAGTAATCCATGGATATTCATCTGTTTCATTTAGTTCTATTTATTCACTCATTACATTAACCTCACCATAATGAAGTAAAGTGTGACGACTGTGACAATGAGAATAGTGCTTGATACCACCTGGGTATCACTATTGCTTACAATGTAGGTTATATTAAAAATCAATGGAATAGCCTAATCAAATTTTTCTTTTAAGGTTTATTAGTTTTGATTATATAAATGATTGGAATGTGAGACTCAGTTCAGATGTAAAAATTGATAACAGCTGCAAATAGATTTTTTTTTTAACTATTGGTTGAATTATTTTAGCTGTGCATAAATTCATTTTACCTTTTGATCTTATCGCATTTTTTTTCAGGACATGTTTGGATTTGGATGGGACAAAGCAACAGTCCAATGTGCCAACATTCTCAGTGCTGACAAGTCTTCATGCAACAATGTCATCCATGTAATTGACAGAGTTCTGATTCCTCCATCGGGAAATATCTTTGAGACAATATCCTCAAATCCCTCATATTCCATCCTAACCAAGATCTTGAAGGTAGGGGTTAAAAGTGGATAGCTAGTAAAAGATGATTAACACAGAGAATATACTCAACAATGATTTCAAAACAGGGTACCAAGTTGGAGAAGGAACTTACAGAATCCAATGGAGTCAATGGTTACACACTACTTGCACCTGACGATGATGCATTGGGACGCTTGGAGAAGGATCAACTGGATGGGTTACTGGAGGACAAGAAAGTGGCCGAAAGAATCCTTAGTACACATGTCATACCAGGTGAGTTGTTACAATAAGTTTAGATTGAGATAAACACAGAAACTGGTTACAGTGTTAATTGATACCCCTGACGTCTTGATCTTGTGGAATTCTGTAAATTAAGCAGTCAATGCAGTTCTCTCAAACTTTCTATATGATACCTATGAATTCAACTGTCAACCAAAGGACTAGAATACTATTGGCATGAATCCTTTAAATACTAGGAATCTAAGCTAAGAAGCATCATTTTGGCATTGAAAGTGAAATTCAAATCAAAACTAGTTTGATTTAAACTCACAAATAACATTATCTCTTGCTTTATCTCATCTCATAGTAATACCTGCACTCTTATCTTTCTCTTTTACGACACTAGAGAAATATTTTTAAAGTGAATTAAGAATTTAAAACTACTTTATCTGGTTTTAAAGTTGAGTTATCCTCATTGCAAAGTTATGCTTATGGCTTTGGAATTGTAAGGTGTAAAAAAATGTAGCGGTTGACTTGTTACAGAAATAGATTGTAATGATTCAAAAATTTGAGGGTAGGCACTTTATGATGCACCATAAACTGATTATAATAAAAACTTTCCATGACAATGATTTTTCTGTTTCTGATTTCAATAAGTCAGATCTCTTAACAAGGAGATACTGAATATGTGAACAAAATTAGGGTAACCTAGTGTTCATACAAACACTGCTACACAACTTCTTTAAGCTAAGATAAATTTCATCTTTAAATTAAATAGTAATATGTGATAATCTTTCCCAGGTGTTATGTGCTGTTCAAGTGTAAAGAATCCAACCCCATGGCCATTTACAAGACAACAGCTTGTTAATACCCTAGCATGGGATGTGATTTTGGCTGTTCACCGAGATCATAAGGGCCACATTCATTTCGATAGAGAACCAGTGGGCAGAGGTACAAAAGTGACTAAGTGTGACATGGCTGCCACTAACGGCATCATCCATACAGTCAATAGGGTAATTTTCTTTTCCATTTCTAAAATGAGAAGGATTTCTGAAAAATAGTTTCTCTGTTATTGTTACTAATCTGTATTTTATATTTCTTTTCAGTTAATCATCTCTTGAACAAGATTATTTATCAAAGTCTAAAAATATTCTCTATCATCAACCAATTCTTCTGGTTTGATCATGTGATTTTTTCCTCTCTCATGGGAAACATTCTTCGTAGGTTTTTATAAATGATGCATTTAATATGGAACTGCAACCGATTTGGTGGTCAGTCATCAAAATGTTTGGTATCATTTTACCAGAAAATGTTTCTGCAAAAAAAGTTAACTAGGCATGCAAAGCCCTTTTTTTATAGAAAAAGACGCAGCGGTTTGTAAGATAATAAAGTGTGATTGTTATATTTCATAAAATGTATTAAGCTGTCAAAAGAATTTAGATTATTTTATGGTATAGCGTAAGTGTAAATTAAAAATATCCTTGTAAATGAGTATTAATAAATATTCTTATATGTTCATATTTCTTTCAGAAAATCGTTCTTAAAATATCCTCATGCACACACTTCCATCAAAGTGATTCATTGAATGCAATAAAATAGTGCAGATTGATCTTTTTCTTCATAGTGCACCTACTATTTAACTCAACTTATTGACATGGTTAACCTAATGTAAAGGAGAGACCACTTAGTGGGGAGAGGGACTATAAAATAAAATCAAATCTTACAAAAAAAATACTTGCAGATATAAGTGAACGAATAATAATACTTTTATTATCCAAAGACATGAAGAAAATACATGTATAGGAGTTGTCAAAAATTCCGTACCATACATATATAGTAATTTGAAAAAATCAGTTAAATATTCACCCACATCAAAAATAATAATAAAAGGCACTTATCCACAAGTAATTTATGTACTGCATTCCTGAGTGCATAGAAAGACGTAATATTCTTTATTGATGCTGGTAAGGATTGTAAAATTTAATGCCACAAACTTTGGGACCAAGAGAAAAAATATTCCGATTTTGCTGAGGAGTATCGAGATCATTAATTCTTCTAGTGAAGTGGTGGTGATAATCCATATTTTTTATAATACAAGCACATATTACAACACAGTTATTTTGCTCACCTGTTTAAAGGATCTGAAATGATGCATAAGAGCTTAATTATGCAGCTCACTGGGCACAAAGAATTCCCTTGAGGCTAATACGTCAACAGCAATTGAGAGTGTGTGGGCAATGATTCAAATGTATGTTACCTGCTGAAGTCCAAATAACATTGGTTTAGCAGAGAAATGTCACAAAATATGACCATTACTTATAGCAGTAATTAAAAACAATTCACTAACATATCCTTAGTGGATACTACATAATTATATCTTAAATTTCTTTATGCGCACAATATAAACAAGTAAGGATTTTGATAACATCAATTTTCATTGCATCAAAATTAAATTATTTTTTCTCAACATGTTTCCCTATTACTAAGGTCTACTGAAGGAGAAGTCATTCCAAAAGGAGAAAATTAAAGAGATTCCATACCTCAAGTTAAGGCTATACTGTTCCCATTCAATTTCACTTGGTTGTTACAAGATAAGAATGCCTAAGGTATTCATATATTTGATTTTGTGGCTAAATTGATAAGCTCTCTGTTGCAAAGGCAGGGTAGTATTTCTAATTATGCATCANGCTATACTGTTCCCATTCAATTTCACTTGGTTGTTACAAGATAAGAATGCCTAAGGTATTCATATATTTGATTTTGTGGCTAAATTGATAAGCTCTCTGTTGCAAAGGCAGGGTAGTATTTCTAATTATGCATCACCCTACAATAGAAATATATATCTAAAAGATAATAGCTGAATGCCTAGGTTATGCGTTAAAATTGCAATAGAATAGAATATTTATTGATGGGCATTGCCCTTTATAAAAATTTAAATTACTGATACATAAGATTTATAAAAGGAAAATACAAATGAGAAATAATACATCAAGTTACATATGTGCTACATGCATGCCTACAATATACTTACATAAGTATTAAACATACAGGAAATCAGAAATTTTATGCAACTCAACATTTTACGTAATAGTAGAGAATCAACTAAAATCACATAATGACTATGTAAATGCACCAAATGATTTTAAAGAAATAATGTTATCTTTCTTACCCCTTTCACTCTCAAATATTTTCACCTGTTGATTGGAAAATAATTAGGGAATTGACACAGCAGCCGTCTATTTCCGTTGACAGATTATCATGACCTCATTCCTTCTTGTTCAGAGAGCTTACAAAAGGCCCGGTACTTCAAATACGTAATTTTATTTCGTATACTCCGCTAGAGAATATAATAAAAAATAAAATAACAATATCCGTGGGCAGAACAACAGGTGCGAACTGTTACACAAATTGATAACGACATGAACATCAAAAAGACGAACTCATGATATCCCTTAAAATTCAATACAGCTAAAGATTTCATTGAAAATGTGCTTTGAGCACTGTTATTATTGAGATGGTCTCGGCCTTGACTTGGTGGTAAATCAGAACAGTATTCTTACGATAATAAATGTATGGATCAAGCCATTCCTTCACTTTTAATGACAGAAGAATTTTATTCAATTATACAAATAAAACTCTTTCCACAAAGTTTCCATAATTGTGAAACGCTTTACTCATTATTACCTCTGGTCACCATTGATGACCAAACTTCCTCAGGACGTATTGACCCGAAAAGAGCGAGAAGGAGCGCTTCTATGCATTCTACGAGATTTTTATCTCAAACAAAACAATGCGTACACGTATCGCTATGTGAAGCGTGTTTACAGTGAGATCATATGCTAAGTGTGGGGAGGTATTTTGCTGTGTAACATCGACGTTAAGGAATTTAGTTTTAACTCAAATTATGATACAGGTAAATATAAAGTTTTGTATTTCATGACTCATAAAACTTCAACTGTTACTCAGAGCTATCTTATCATGTGATAGCCTGCTATACTTCTTTTGGGTTCAACTTTTCAGTAGTTCTTTACGTTTGTAGTGGCTTTAACATTGTCCTGTTCAGATGTTCCTATAATTTCCTTCCTGCTTATTTACACGTACATTTTATTTTCAATGAATGTGATATTTGTTCGAATATTGTTAAGGTAATTTCTGGGTGTAATTTTATAAACGAGAATGGAAGAAGTACCTCTTCGAGTTGCATTACATGAAGGGGATTTTGATTTGGATGAAAGGGAGTACCTCTTGCCCCCATCAGACCATGACATCCGTATTGACAATTACAAACCTCATCATACGAAGAAACAGAGGGGCTGTATCAACCTCATATTTTGTAGGTAAGTTCTGGGGTACATTTTTGCTATTTTGACTTGTTTATCATCCAGGAAGAACTTTAGCAATATTTGCGGTTAGGGCTGATAAGTCTTGGAGATACTTGGTTTCTTGCTTACTGATAAGTAAGTTAAGTGGGGGGTCAAATTCTCTGATAAGATCGCAGGATTCTCATTTGTTTAAGGAGAAGTGATTCTCAGCTTACTTGTGTCATAAGTTCTAAACCTTGCAAAGATTGTTGTTGACGAGTCACTTATGGCTGATTCAGATACTGTCGAACTTGTTGATTCTGAGCGTGACGAGGAAAATAGTCGAGGAAGGTAATACTGCTACAGTCCTAATTCTTGAGACAGTTATTACATGTTATATTTTTAATTTTAACGTATACCGAGGATTTTTCCCCTAGGTGAGTGTTATCAATGTTGTATTATAGTTTCACTTGTGCCGAAACGATATCGAATGTAATTGACATGACCTTTGTTTTTCTTTTAATTTATTGGCTCATTAGTCATAAATAGACTTTTGACCTATGGATTAATTCTCATTTTCGGCTTCGAACTTCAATTTGTCAACATTTTACCAAATATTACGCACGGAAGTTATATCGGCTGATGTTTTCGAGCCTCAACTGTTTACCTGAAAACGTCAATAAGGAGAGTGAGCGGTACTATTTACTGGTGACATAATCCTCGAGAAAATTATTTCCCCAGACATCAAAAAGAATTATCATCATTTCACTTCAAGGAACTGTGATTAGAATGTCGTCACTGACTCAAAGTAATAGAACAGAATCTACCACTACTCTCACAAAAGGGACAGAGGACCTTCCCCTAATACCGAAACATAATAGCAGTCTTTGTTCGAGGTATTCTGGTCTTATGAAGGATATTATTCCCTTTGTGCTGATTCTTCATGTAAAGATGTATTATTCTCGTACAGAAAATTATGCTTATCATTCGTTAAACCTCAAATAAGTAATCTTGTTTTCGTGGTGATTATAGTGCTAATTAACTCTAAAGAAAATCAATACGGATGTTTACATTAGTACCTGAACCTAGTTAGTTGCGAATAGCGTAAATGTGGAAGTAGCTAAGGAGCTTCTAAAAGATGTTGCTATCAAATGTAAATAGGTCGGAAGCAGCCATGAGAGTTTTATCATCTCCTTCATTATGGTACCTTCGGAATAAAATGTTATCCTTATTTAAAATTGACATCAAATCAAAATGTCTGATTATCGAGTACTGTGGAATAATTTAAACTTTCGTTTTACCTTAGTGACGTATATTTCTGCATTCTTTTCGCATGTTAGACTATGTCAGTGGATTTGGAGGCGATGTCGAAGACAGCGTGAGCTTAAAGCGAGAAATATTGTGATAGGGCAAGTAAGCCCCGAGAAATTTCCACCAAACGTGATCAGAAACCAGAAGTACAATGTCATCACATTTCTACCATTGGTAATTATGGTTATATTGTTGAAAATGTCGGTCTGTTTACTCATGTATAGCTGTTGTATTAACAAAAATTGTTTCATTTTATCAAATAGGTGCTATTTCAGCAGTTTAAATTTTTCCTTAATCTTTATTTTCTCATCATGGCCACCAGCCAGTTTATACCAGACATAAGAATTGGATATCTCTACACTTACTGGGGCCCCTTGGTAAGGTGGAATGTTTGATATATTTCTATTTGTTGCTTACATATCATTAGTTTAAGATAGAGAATGTTTTAAAAAGCCTATATATTTACATAATTATCCTGAATTTGATTTCTTTAACAATCAGTGAGACATGTTTTGCCTTTTTTAAATGCTTTTCTGGGAGATGTTTCAAGGCTTTAGTTCATTGCTGTAAACTATACGAAAAGGTTTTTCAGACAAAGTTCTTTTATATTGAAGCTATAATCCATCACAAATTGTGTTCATGATTGAAGTAAAACATTTACTCCTTTTGTAGTAGTAGATTCTCATATAATCGTATAGTTATTCCCTATCATTTCTGACTCACAATGGGATAATATTATTCATTTGTAATTCTTAATCCTTGATCAGACTGTTACAGTTGACCATCTGCTCTTAGATTATTGTCACATCATTTCATGTAACTTATCAGAAAGATGACTGCATTAGATGAACTAAAACCTTGGAGTTCATATTCTTATTTATGATGTAGTTGTATTATTTTTTGCTAATGTAACTGAATGAGGTATATTTGATAATCACTTTGTTAAGTTTAATTTTCTTTAAAGTTGGATTGATCAAAACAATTTTAGCTAATTATTTAAGTATTTTTCTATTCTTAAATTGATTTACATTTCAAATTATTTTGAGTATTCATATTACTATATGATCTTTAATTTAAATTATTTTTATTATTATATAAATTCACACTGCAGAAAGGCAATCACCAGGTGGCAGTGCCTGATGTCATACGATTAAAACATACATGAACATATGTATCTGAATACATTGCAAGTTAAAAGGATCAAAACAACCAAAAATACAACACTAGCCAATCAGTACATTAATACGTTCTACAGAGCTAAATTCACAATATGTACAACATTAATTAATCAACCTCAATCATCTTAATTGGCATTACACAGACTAATATTGAGACTAATATATATTATACAAGTATAATGAATAAAGACAAAAAAACAATATTTACTCACACTAATACTACACTACCATATTTCCAATAAGTATGCACCCACAACCACATACAGCATTTAAAACAAATTATTTACATCTATGTAAATCTTAACAGCCAATTTTTTTAAAGGATTTTCTTAAACTTCTCATTTAACCTGTTTTTAGTATAGTTTAATGTTGCATTTATATATTTTACTTTGTATTTTTTTATTATTCTTGCATTTTACATGTGTAATTAGCACTAAAGAAAAGATTTAAATTTTTAACTCTACAGCATTAATAGTTATTCGTGTTAACAGTGAGATCATATGCTAAGTGTGGGGAGGTATTTTGCTGTGTAACATCGACGTTAAGGAATCTAGTTTTAACTCAAATTATGATACAGGTAAANCATTTAACCTGTTTTTAGTATAGTTTAATGTTGCATTTATATATTTTACTTTGTATTTTTTTATTATTCTTGCATTTTACATGTGTAATTAGCACTAAAGAAAAGATTTAAATTTTTAACTCTACAGCATTAATAGATATTCTTCTTAGGCTAAAGTGACTCTCCGATACATTCATGAGGGTTCTTGTAACATCTGTTTGTTTTTGTTAACATTTAGGCCAAAAAGTTATTTTGAAATCTTTCAAGTTAAATAATAAAACAAAAACATGAGTACTTGTTTTCTTCAGTACCATACATATACTATCTATAAAATTCTTGTACAGTGTAAAGAATTCAGTTTCAGGACTAATTTTATTCACAAAGTCCTTCAGATTTGCTGAATTCTTTATGACGAGGTTATAACTTTAGGCATTGCTGTTAATTAGACTGCTGTCTTAAATCCTTGGCTGGATCATGGATTAAAAGCATAAGTTTGTTCAAATCTATAAGTTGTTAATTTATTTTGAACTTTTCTGATAATAATGGAATTTTTTTGATAATTGCAGAGTATGATTTAATAATTACCATATGTTTAATGCACTAAATACATTCGTTTGTCAATAAAGCCTTATTTAATCAGAGACAATTTATTTTCTGACTCCAGTAGATGTCAGTTGCATTTATATTTAATTTTCCAGATACTATGTTCATCTTTTTCATGCCAGAAAATCTTGAATTGTATATCGGTTTCAAATTAGTTCGAAATATATACTTATACATTAGCTTGCTACAAAACCTTCTTTCTATATCACGAGATGTTTTTTCTTTGAATTCATTGTCAAACTTTTCATAGATTGGAGTAAATATTGGTTATTGGCTGATAGTGATAGTAAGGTTGAAAAATGTACCTTTCAACTTTATAAAGTTAGGGATATTAAAATATTTATATGTTACATGTCTTTGTGTAATGAAGTGAGCCTTGCTCACTTTTTGGATATTAAAAACCACAGTTCAGGTGTATATAAAAATTTTAATGTGTTAATTGTTGCTGAAAATAATTCAGAACACTTAAAAGTTACATGTTTTGGGAGGTCCCAGAAAGCACATTCTGGATTCAAAAACATGGTTAAAATGCTGAACATATCCGAAGATAACCAGTACTTCTGAATACCAATGAAATACAAATCCATTGATGCCATGTTCAAATGGTGTAATGACTATAGCCTCAATTTAAATGCAATTTAAAAGACAATATTTCTGTGATTTCAGACTAAAATTTCTCTTCCTAGTACTACTCCACTTCTTAAAATAAACAGTAGTAACATTTTCAGTTCTGACTCTGTCAAATTAGTAATGAATTTGATTGATCTAACCAACTATCTCCTCCACGTATCCTGTACTGTATTTACAAGGAATCATCTACATTTTTTCCATTCAACTCAAACATACATAGCCACTATTCATGCCAAAATAGTGATGTTCGTTTGTGTTACCACTCACTCTTTCCCTTAAAACCCCACAATATATAATAAACACACAAGCATCATAGACTGCGTCTCTAATTAATCATTCAAAACTTGCTAACTAAAAGGCTTTTTATCTCATTTTTAAATATCTAAATGACAATTATTAATTATCTTCTTATGGCTAATATTTAACCTAGATATAAATAGTAAAAATATTTCAAGTAACTTATGTATTATTCTCTTCTTTTTTATATCTTTTGTATTTTTTATCGTCTTTCATGTGTACATTTAAATATTTTAATGTAATGATATTGAACTGTGTTGAAAATGTCTATACTGCTTTATTGTATTCTTTGGTCAAATAAATTTGAATTTGAATACCCCATCAAAGAATAATGGCAATTGGCGCAAAATGGTTGTAGTTTTACTTGTTTACACCTTAGCAGTAAAGATAATTTAAATTCAGCATGTACATAATTTTTGGTATATAATTTAAAGCTTCAAATTGTGGCTTAATTGTCTGCATACATGAAAAATATAAAGTATTACTGCCCATGGTGTAGTACTAGGAGACATTTAAGTTCAGTGTTATTAAAGTATCAGAAGGTCTCTATGAAGCTTCCAAGTTTGAAGAAATGTGACCATTGGTCAAATGTCAATTGGTCATTGACTATGGTTTGACTATTTTAAAAGAATAGGTTTAATTCAGCAGTTTTTTTTTTGTTTCAAATGCAATTCAAATAAAATTTCTTTTAAACATTTTTTCATTAATGGAACTACTCTAAATCATGACAAGCAGGAGATAAGGTTTTATCAACAAACATATAGCTCTGTGGATGACCAAGTGACTTTTGGTCAGATCTAGAAGCTCTCTAAAGTGGGGGAATTAAGACAATATTCTCCAATGAACTTTTTAAATTCCATTTGTCTTAATGTATGTAGCAGACGTATATTGATTGCAGGGAAAATTCATAATCTGATTTTAATTCAAACTCCTTGTCTGTTCCTATGCAAATTAATAAGCAGTTGCCCCCCCCCCTTTTTGATCCAACAATGTTGTCTTTTTGCATCCACAAAAATTACAGATCTTTATTGCCATCCCCTATGATGTTACACCCAGAAAAGAGTTGGATTCTTCAGTCATTGTCATAAATGGAGCCCAGTTCAGTTATAACAGTATCATACAAACAGTTCCAGACTTACATAAGTTCAACATATGTAAACCTAGATGAATGTAGCAAATTATAATGGCCAACAAGTGCATGGTAAACAATAAATCAGAAACAAGTGACACCATATTTACGCAAATTTACTATAGAGAGTAGTTCCTATCCAAGTTACATTGTGAGACTAGAAACAGTCAACTTACTAAGAACTAATTTAAAGAGACTTCTTAGAACTTACTGAGAACTCTCAGTATATACTTACTATTGTAAGAAAAATTTGGCTTAAGAGCATATTGCTCAAGCTCTAATAATTTAACCAAATTAACCCTTAGACACTCAAGGTGCTGATATATCGGCTTTCTGTTAAAACTTGTTGTCATTAATACAAATTAATTTTTATAAAAGTGAATAATGGTTTACCATGTATAATTTTTATACATCAACAATAATGTGTTGTTCATTTTCGTAAAAATATTCGAAATCCTAGACCAAAAAAACAAGCTCTCAAGAAATTTATGAAAAAAACCTGGAAATTTTCAAAAATAAGGTATGAGCTTTCTAGGCTGGAAAGTCACAAATGTCATGGGAGCAAAAGGGTTAAAGGTTTGAGCAAATTGTTACTGGTGGAAATGATGTGCCAATATTAGATTCAGATTGCAGTAAATAGGAAGGGGAACAAAACTGCTAGCTTCTATCTCTTGAGCAATTCTTTTCTGCCCTTTTCTGCTCCTAATTAATCAATTTTTTAATAGCTTTACATTTGTAATGTTCTATTTTAGAATTTTATTTTGAATTTTCTGTTTAAAAATTTTCATATCAGTTAACAGCACCCTTTGATAAAAGTACACAGATGATCCTCATATCTTATGGAATTCTTTTGAATCTTTAGGATACAAACTTGTCTTTAGGATTAAATAAAATTGCTCACAAAGGAAAATAAATAAATTGGAAAATAGACAGGCCATACCATTTGTGTGAAGATGTAAATGTAGGAATGAGCCCATGCAAGATATGGTAGTATAAATCTGGGAACAAATGCAAATCAACACCTTTAATTAACTGCATATTTCATCTAGAATTATAGAACTGTCTAACATTACAAAGTATGTCATATTGATGTTATCTCTTTGACAAAAATATAATGAGGGTGGATGACTAATTGATATTGATTGAAAGATGTGGAAAGAGTTTTGTAATTTACAAAATAATACACTACGACCATCATAAATTGTTGACAATTTTTGATGGATGATGATTTGAATCGTTGACAATTTCTGATGGTTGTGGTGTTTTACTTTGCTTAGTATTACTCATTTAGTTATATCTCATATTTTAAAGTAATTTAATTACTAATTAATGAGAGTTTTAATACTAACTAATTAAAGTTAATTAGTAATCGTCTCATATTTTAAAGCAAATATTAGGAAATAAAACAATTACATACATGATNATTTTCTGAACAAATCGAAATAATTTCGTATATATTCCACGGACAATTTTCACCACAGAGCTAACCAAGACACTCGCATGTATTTTTCATTTCAGTTTAAGGCCAAGCGATACTTTAATCGAAAAATAACTTCCAAGGGGAGGCGGCGGAAGTTTTGACCAGCGAAAGTTAGTCGCTTCTTCGCAACGAGCGGTTTTTCATTCTAATCTTCTTTCCCACGTCGAGATTATACGAAGAAATTCCCGAGCCGAGTTCTAACCCCCGGTGATTTCTTAAGTACCGACCCAAGGCTCAGCACGTGCGGAACAAAGAGTTGGCATTTAAGCGACTAAGTGCGGATAGCGAGGTGCTCGGCACCCGGACGAAGGAACGAGGGCAGAGGTGGTGAGGGAGCGGGAGGTAGGCGTGGTGCCTCCGTTAACCTGGTTTGGTGATCATAGGAGAGCAAGGCTGTCAGCCACTCCTTTGCGTGGGAGAGCAAACCGACCTCCAGGCGTAGCAGTAGAAAAGGGTTTTGGTGCGAGGTCAACTGGATTTGAGCGACGATATTGTCCAATGAAAGTGTCGGGTGGGGGAGGCGGTGGGAGGGTGGGGCAGTACCGGATGCTTGTGGAACGCAGTCCCCTGATTACGCACTCTGCCGAATTCCTCTCAAACAAGAGGAAGACACTGCATTAGTGGCGGAGGTTTCCGCTCCCTTCTGCCGGACGTTTGTTGCGTAACACGTCGAGGGTCGGTGGAAGTGTCATTTTTTGCGGCGCTCGTTTAGAATGTCGGTGCATAGTTCGCGTGACAAAATACACGGTTTTGCCAAGCATAATGGGATATAAAATTGCGGAATTTGCACCGAACCAGGAAAGGTACTGAATTTCGTTAACAGTGCTGGAAAACCTAAGGCGTGAGGGGAATTGTATTTCCTTGATGAGACCTACCTGGCGGTATTGCGTTCTTTGCTCGAAGCAGAGGCGTGCTTTTCCCCAAGAAATGTCCGCTATTGCGTAATGTCGCAGCTGTTGTTCGCATTGTTTTCAGAAGTGTGTATTTGTGTGACTATCAAACTAGATTTGTATATGTCAGCCCTTTCCCATTAATTAATCAGGCGAAAGCTGACTTTTATGTCGTACTAGTCAATGCAAAAGTCCGCCTTCTTATATACCCATATTCTACATTGTTTTTATGTGAGAAGATATCGGATTATTTCTGCCTCTTCAGCATTTCGTTTCGTATGCAAAAGCAGCTGATTGAGCCTCAACAACATCATAACTCGTATGAAGAACGGCCGTGAAACGGTTTATTTATACCTGTATAGTGAACGCTGGCTTGGTTCTTACCTGAAATCTATAAGTAGTAATTTCTATACTGACATGGTCAATGCTTATTCTGAATCGAAACATGTTTCCTATTATCAATTCAATGTAATTAAATTTTGTCACGATATATTAAATGTGGTCAAAAGAGGATGCAAGGATCGTCATTGTCCGCTGCGCCTATTAGAATCAAAGGTGGTTAATTAGGAACGCTTGCATGGGTTCCCTGTGAACCTCTTGTTGGTGTGGATGTCTTTAAGAATGTCTTTCTCGCAGCTGATTCTTCTGTTGCTCTGATTTGCTGTCACAGAACCCATTTTTGTGCCCATCTAAAAGTTGTCTGCCTTGGTTCTGTTCTAAAATGACGGGTTAAAAAAAGATAAGTGCATTTTCATCGCTTTTCGCATCTAGATGTGTTCGGAATGGAAGATTTTTATTTGAGGTAATTACCATGAGAAAGCAAGAGCTTCATCAGATATGATGAGGGTGACGTAAATGTAACGATTACCAATGGGAAATTTTCAGCGATAAGCTATCTGTAGTGGGTAAAGCCCTGTTTTGGAAAAATATTCGCATACCTGATTTCCAGTTGGACTTTTTTTATTGCCTGCATTTGATGCACGTGATCCTTATCTACGGGAGTTTTTAAGTAACCGATTTTGCAATCAATTAAGCCTTAAAAGGTGGCTACCATTAATTAATCACCCCGACAATTATTTTGCTGTACTCTCTCAAAACATAGAGTTGTACAGTGAGCACTGAAGTTATAATCTAGCACATCAGAGGAGTATCTCTCTGAAAACCCATGAGGGATAAATAACCCTTTTTAGACTTAACATACCGTCTTTAATAATGTTTAATCTTTGACACGCTGAGGCCAAGTAAAAGGATTAAAGTAAGAGAAACAGAATCTCAAAGAGTTAACTTTAAGAGGATTGTGACGTTGCGCGGAACAGAAGATTGCCTCAACCGTCAAGACCGTGGAAAAAAGATTGCGATGCTAAAAATATTCCTAAACGATCGATTCCGGAGTTATGAAATCGAATTACCTGGGAATTTAAGCGAAATTGGTTTTAAGTTTAAATAAATCTCTCATTCCTCTATTCACCTGTTTTATTTCCATCAATTATCTTTTAGTTTACAGAAGTTAATGGTTTATAAGTTTCCTGATCCTCTTCATTTTTTAATGTAAGGCAAAGGACCTCATTATCGTGATCATTCAGGTATTCAGTCTGGTAACTTAGGAGACATCTTTCTGAATACAAGCATGAATGCATCGGCAAACATAAAGGAGTAGAAACGGAACTTTATTTCATCTTTGCCTTCCTTAACTGCCATTTATAATTCAATTATACCGTTTCCCGGTTGTAAGTCTGTAGATTTCACTGATTGCTAATCTAACTAATTAAAGTTAATTAGTAATCGTCTCATATTTTAAAGCAAATATTAGGAAATAAAACAATTACATACATGATAACAATGGACTTATTATGGTATCTTATTACAGAAGCTTGCATTACTATTCATAATGATCACAGAAGATAAATACAAGTTCCTATCTCACAATGATTGATATTAAACAGCTTCTCTCACAAGTCAAAAGATATTAGATGGCATAAAGGTTGTGGTAAGTTACCAAGAAACGAAAGAATGGCACTGAATTGGGAATAATAAGACACATTAACCTACCAAATGTACTGAATGAACACTTACATATGTCACAGAAAAATTTGAATCATCTGTGCTGTAAGGACTTGTTTAGAAGTCAACTCAAATTTGATGATATTATATGTTAACTTCATACTATGAAGGATTTCCTTTTTACGGTCTTATAAGAAGGGGAAATCAGAGTTTTTTCTGCAGATTTGAATGAAAATTTTTAAATTCCAGGAAATGTAACACCATGTGTATTAGTGTGTTCATGAATAAGTCTTAAATTTTTATGTTAATTGAACCTTCCTTTGTAATGGTTGACAAAAATTGACTCAGTTTTATATAAATATGGAACTTAGGCATATCTACAATTGATAGTTTTGGCATGAAATAATAAAACTGAATACTTAATGGACCATATATAGCAAATTTCAAAATAAGAGTGCATTGGTTATGTCAGGTGTAGCTTGTGTCTTTGCTCTTGCTTTTCTCCAAATAAGTCCATCTGCTTCAATAATTCACTGAGTGTTATGATTTCATTACCCAGAATAGCATTAATGAATAGGCTGACAGGGTAAAACAAAACTTCATATTTTTAGTTGAGTTCAATTTGAAACATAACAGAGGCTATTTTTGTGGTTGTCATGACTGTAGATCTTAATGGTTCTTGTGTAAGAATTAACTTTAGAAATATATGTCACCCTAGCACCAATAGAATGTCACAGAGGCTCATTCAGAAATTCTATCAAAAAAGTTGGGTGCTTTCTCAATTTCCTTTTCTGTATCTATTCAGTGCATAATAAGTTGAATTTAGACAGTAATCTCTATTACATGGGTTAATTACTTATCCCACAGCCTAATTCATGCAGCCCTAGAAATTTTAGCTTCTAGAATTTTTTCTGAAATTTATCATCTAAAGGTTGATAACTGAGTAGTGTAAAGTTTGGTTTAATTTCCCAAAGAAGTGAAAACTCAGGTTAAATATTGTTGTAACAAAAAGATTAATTTTTTTGTTAAATTATTATTCTTAAAATTGCAGTGAAAATTATAATCTGCCGCCTTTGAATTTATTATAGAAGCATTAGATTGTGCATTCTCCTGTTTCCTAACCTTATATTGCAGTGAATTTGTATTCCATGTCTTATAATTTTTCTTGCTTAGTTAAAAGGTTGACAAGCTTTGAAAGTTATATGGTATATTTCTGTCGGAGTTAAAGAAGTATTTTGCATTTGAAAGATTTCATCTTATTTATATTATCATTAACATATGTGATATGGAATCTTTCAGAGTTTTGTTCTTGCTGTCACAATCTTTCGCGAAGCAGTTGATGACTATCGTCGATATAGAAGAGATAGAGAGGTCAATTGCCAGTTGTACCGCAGGCTATGCCGTGCTGGTTCAGTTGGGGGAAGTGGAGGTAATGGCACAGCGGTTGCATCTCTAGCTGTTCCAGCATCTCGACTTAGAGTTGGAGATCTTGTAGTGGTGGAAAAGGGACAGCGTGTTCCAGCAGATCTTGTGCTCTTGCGTACAACAGAGAGGTCTGGTGCATGCTTTGTGAGAACAGACCAGCTTGATGGGGAGACTGACTGGAAACTCAAACTTGCAGTGCCAGCTACTCAGAAGCTGGCATCAGATGCAGATGTTTTTTCACTTGGAGCGCAAGTATATGCTGAGCGGCCACAGAAAGATATCCATGGATTTGTTGGTACATTTACTAGGGTATGTTATTGACTTTTAATATAGATGTTTTCATTCATCTTGACAGTGCATTGTTTCACACTCTTAGACCTGTAAATGTTATTAAACAAAACAGAAAAAATATGTAAATTGCTGTAATTGAAGTATCGTATTTATAAAAGAATCCTTAACTATGTGGTAAAACCATACCATACCATTACCATATCTGGTAAAATAGAAATCCACTTTGTGAAGATTCCACTACATGGCTTGATGGTCATGTGCAATATACTGAGGAATTTTCACCCAGTGAATATTTATTTTTCTTAAAGTATTTTATATCACTTGTTGGGGAAAACTAGGAGTACATCCTTTTCTAATTTACAAACCACAAAGAAACAGTAGAAGCTTTGTTATCTGAGTTGTTATGGAAAAGCCACTCTCAAGATAATCTGTAAATTGAGAGAAAAATTTGAAATCATAATCTAATATTATACTTAATTGCCAAAATATTAATGTAAATAGAGGTCTACAGCTTCTTAGCAGACTACCAATTTTTAAAATCACTATTTTTTGCATTGTCAGTTAACTAAGAAATGTATAAAATTAGATTTTAAAGAATTCAAATATGGAAGAACTGGTGTAATGAGTTATTTATGTATATTATGTGAATACTTCTATATCTGTCTACCTGATTCCTTTAAATAAAATATTTAATAACTCTGAAAGAGACCCTGGTTAATGTGTCTGGAAATTTCTACAGCTCTTCGTTTTCCGCAAGAGGTAGTAATTATAGTGTACATGTGTTTTGCATATTTGTCATAGTTGAAAAAATTTACTTTTGTAATTACAGACTGATGGAAGTGGAGGAGAAGAATCATTGGATGTGGAGAATACATTGTGGGCTAATTGTGTGGTTGCTTCTGGCTCTGCACTTGGTGTTGTAGTTTACACTGGCTCAGAAACCCGCTCAGTAATGAACAATTCTCAGCCAAGAAGTAAGGTTGGCTTGTTGGATATGGAAATCAATCAACTTACTAAGGTATAGAATTGAATTATGGAGTATCAAACTATTAAGTAGGAACTATATCTTAAGTATTTCCTTAAAACCATGTTGCAGAAGGTACAATTATAAATATACATTTATCCTTGGTCAATAATTTTATTTTCTCACATTTAGATGTAATTATTTCTTGAGATCACTGTAAATTTCTCTCCATGAGGTTATTTGGTATTTAAATTTAGTCTTTCCATTCATTCACTTACCTTACTCTGTTTCCAGGTTTTATTCTGTGCTGTAATTGGTCTGACACTAGTTATGATGTGTCTGAAAGGTTTTAGTGGGCCCTGGTATAGGTATATGTTCCGGTTCATTCTCCTCTTCTCTTACATCATTCCTATAAGGTGAGAATTCAAGATTATGGGTAGTTTTGATTTTAACATCTAGCATGAAGGATCTACACAGTAGTGTGTTCTGAAATCAAAGACAAAGTTTTCAAAATAAATTCAATGGTGTCAGCCTTAACTTGGTGGTATTCCATAGCAAAAAGCAATTGCAAAGAATTCAATTTATTTATACAAAACCACAAAGTATGTTAAACATACGACCCGGGTTTCGATGCGTCGCATCATCTTCAGGTACAAGTACAAAAGTCACAAGCCAATATATAGTGGGAATAACGGGGGAAAAGGAAAGGGGGAGGGGGAAAGGCACCTGATTTTTGGAAGCTCTAAAAACACAAAAAAGATGTCTTAGACTCAATAATTTACTGTACTAATTATTATTATTATGTACTAAGAATTTCAAAGAATAAATTATGCATTTTAGCATTTGTGAAAACTTACTTCAATATGAATAGAATTTGCTGTAATGAGAATAATGTATAGAGTAAAACAAAGTTATTAATCAAGTTTTCCTGAGGAAAGCTTTTAGTTGAGCATTATTTTTAACAAACCTTTAATATTTTCATTTCATAATTCATTTTTTTCTATTTTACAGTTTACGGGTGAATCTTGATATGGGTAAAGCATTTTACTCCTGGAGTATACAGCGTGATCCTGAAATTGCTGGCACTGTAGTCCGTTCAACAACCATTCCTGAAGAGTTAGGACGCATCTCCTATTTGCTGACCGACAAGACAGGAACTCTTACCCAGAATCAGATGATCTTGAAAAAACTTCATTTGGGAACCGTGTCTTATGGTGCTGAAACTTTTGATGAGGTATTCTGATTTTTTAAAGTTATAAGTTGTTCAGAAATTTTCAAGTATTAGTGAATTTCTTAATGTTTCATTGAGGAAAACTAAGAACTCTCTTTTTTCTCTGTGTGATATTCTACATTTGTCCTGGAAAATGAGTATTCGATTTAATATTACAAGTTTCTTCATTCATAACTTCAGTACTTAAGATTGAATTAGTTAGAAGACCATCAAGCATTATTGTTTATTTTTTCAGCAAGGTTAGGCCAAAATGCCCTCTCTTCCACCTAACCTCTTGGGATATTACATTGCATAACTACTAATATTACATTAATAACTAAAGTAATTAGCTAAAATTAACTTAAATCCATGTAAAAAAATCTCAATACTTCAAACATGGATAAAAGAAAAATTCTAAATACAGTATATAATATATTATAATTTTCATTATAAATGATTCTGTGATGTTTTGTCTCGTCATTTTT
Organism: Ladona fulva; assembly: GCA_000376725.2. NCBI lineage: Eukaryota > Metazoa > Arthropoda > Insecta > Odonata > Libellulidae > Ladona > Ladona fulva. The sequence goes on along the minus strand of KZ308182.1, from coordinate 321,457 downwards.
TTAAGGTAACTTGTAGTAAACAAATTCCCGCTCCAATTTGCATTTGATTTAAAAAAGTGTTATCCAAATAACTCTTCAGATAATGTTAAATGTTGTTTAGGCTACAATTGAAAAAAGTTTGAACAATTAATTTGCAGCAATAGAACCATTGTCAATATTATGTAAATGTTTTTTCTGGGTTGAATAATTAAAAAAATATGCATGTTTGGGAATCTATTTTTCACCTTCTATGAGTGATAATGTATCATTCACACTCATTGGTGAACAGGCTCGGACCAATAATTATTATCAAATTATAATTTAAGGAGTTGCATTCTAACATACCCTTTTTTTACTGTCATCAATTTTTGATCAGAAGTGTAGTGCATTTCAAATATTCTAGGTTGCTGCACACCTCAGAACTGCTCATTCACAATGCCAGTCACTCCAAACTTCAGAAGGTGGAGGAACTACTCCATCACCTTTGAGATTAACAACCACTAGCCCATCTACTGCCCCTTTGTCACTTGGTTCTGCTGCAACATCAGCCAAACTTCGAAGATCAGAAGTCACCAGGGTCCAGGTACTTTCATAATTCTTATGCTAGAGCATTTTCTTTTTGTGAGTCATTGCTTCCTCTTTATGCCAGATGAGTACCTCCTGCAAAATGAGTTATACATCATATAATCTCTCCATTTTTTAGAATACACAATTACGTAAACTCTCTGTCTCATATTCTTAATTCTTATCATACTGTGTAGAGGATTGTGTGTAATAAAAAAATTTACAACAGTCTGAAAAGGATAAAAACATGTTTTGAAAATTCTAAAATACCTAAAAATTTGTGAAGTATATTAACTGTTTATCCAGCAATTTAAATCCCTATAATACATTAAGTAATAATTTCTCTGTTAATAGTAGATACATGAAAATAAATGTGCTTAAAACTACATTATCCTTTCAAATACAGGTGTATGATGAAACACTGTTTGCTAGTCTGCATTAAATTGAAAAGAAATAACCTTTCCTAAAAATTAAGAGAAGCGTCCTTTTTCATATTAAGTTATAATTATTTCTCAAACTTTCTTTGCTCAAGGGTACTAATTTTGTGACAAGTAATCGATGTTAAGCTTTTGCCTTAGTTTAAGTGAAACAAATCCTCACGTATTGGCACTACCACCTTTCTTTAGAATTAAACACTTTTCAGTTGAGTTGGTAAAAATTGTTACAGAGTTTATAACTTCATATTAAGAATTAAAAATTCGTTGAATGATTACAGGAAGCTGTGAAAGCTGTGGCCCTGTGTCACAATGTAACACCAGTATATGAAGGTCATAATGGTAGTATTAGTGATAGTGAAAATACAGAAGAAAGCCATGAAACGGAAGCAGATCAACATTCAAGGCAAAATGTTGTATATCAAGCATCGAGTCCAGATGAGGTATGTAGTTGAATGCCCAAGAATTTAAGGAAGTAATGCTTAATTTATGTTGTTAATTAGTCATTGGCATCTGAATGATTTGTGAATATTGCTCGATATATCTTAAATTCTGTTATAATGTTGATTATTTTTTAGGTGGCATTGGTGAAATGGACAGAAGAAGTGGGCCTGGCTTTAGTCCGTAGAGATTTGGTTAGCATGCACTTAAGGACACCCAATGGAACTGTTCTTTCATATACTATCCTACAGATATTTCCTTTCACATCTGAAACTAAAAGAATGGGTGTTATTGTTAAGGTAGGTACAAGGCCATGAATAAGCATAAGAGACTTGCAGATAAGGAAAATTCAAATGTACTTTTTATCGTAATTTTCCAAATCCATGGTCTTCCTTCATAATCAAGTTGAAGTGATAGTATGCTTGTAGTTATAGTATGAAGTGAACAATTTTATTTTATTCTTAATGCAGGAAGAGCAGAGTGGGGAGATAGTTTTCTATTTGAAAGGTGCTGATGTAGTGATGTCAGGAATTGTTCAGTACAATGATTGGCTGGAAGAAGAATGTGATAATATGGCTCGAGAGGGCTTCCGTACCTTAGTTGTTGCTAAAAAATCTCTTACAGAAGAACAATACATGGATTTTGAGGTTGGTATTATATTTCTGTTGATTATTTTAATAAAGTATTACTCCTAATAATTTTATATTTAAATGTCTATATATTTATATGTCAAATGCCTTTATTTTTAATGTTATTTCCTTACCTATTTTACTATTATAAAATTGATGTGGTCAAGCGTCACTTGGTGGAATGGAGGAGACATTTCAGAAGGAATGAAACTTAGTAACTTCCACGGGAATTTCTTTTATTTTCACGACCGGTTTCGTTAACGAATTAACATCTTCTGGTGAGGAAATACAATATTGGTGACATTATATAGGAGATGAGAGAGGGGGGGGAGGTATGGGTGGGTGGGGAGAAGGAAACAAAGTAGCAGGTAGTGAGAGGAGGGGGGA
>KZ308182.1:291116-311606 GCA_000376725.2 Ladona fulva | reverse complement strand
TGTTATGGTGCTCGATGTACCCTTCTGAGCTAACTCAGAAACAGACATCAACCATCTGTTAGACCTTGGAGAAAAAGGGATTTTAATTCTGATAATCACTTCTAAAATTGAACTGATTTGATCTATTTTGACTTTCTGAATGTACTGCAAATGTATATGATTTTTTTCCAGTTATGCAACCCTTTATACAATGTTTCCTGTGTTTTCCTTGGTATTGGACAAAGATGTATCAGGAAAGATTGCCTTGACTTATCCAGAACTGTACAAGGAATTAAGTAAAGGAAGATCTCTCTCCTTCAAAACATTTTTTATGTGGGTTTTAATCAGTGTCTATCAAGGTTGGTAACTCCATCTATGGGATTATCTTTTATATTTTTTCTTGATTAAACGTTAAAACTCAATGTCTTCTTCACAGGAGGTGTGATTATGTATGGTGCATTGGTGCTTTTTGAGGATGAATTTATCCATATTGTGGCTATTAGTTTTTCCTCTCTTATTCTGACTGAATTAATTATGGTTGCACTTAATGTGCGTACATGGCATCATCTAATGGTCCTGGCAGAGCTGTTAAGTCTTGGATTGTATGTTCTATCTCTTGTGCTTCTCAAAGATTATTTTGGTGAGTATTTTGTCTAGTAAATAGTGTAAGTCACAGTACCTTCAATCTATATGATTATTAACTTCTAACATCCCTTAAATTACTACATTTTGTTACATACATTACCTATTGATACCTAATAGTTGAAGTAAAGACTAAAAAGATGGAAGTACTTGTTTCAAGTACTACAGAAATAACCACTGGAAACAGCTTAAGTTTGTTGTACATCTGGAAATAGCAGTTATTCTTGCTAAATGTAGAGGCTTTCAGGTAGCTTTCATTTTCATTTGCAGAGCTTGGTATATGGTGCTAAATTTTTTTGTGAAATTTCAAAGGCTAAGTATTTCTGTATATAGATATTTTTTATTATGAAGTGAAATTTTACACTAAATTAGGTTGAAGGCCATGCAATTGAAAAAATAAAATAGGGTAAACAAATTTTATGCTTAGATTCAAAACTGGGAAGTGATAGATTAGATTTAAATTATGAAGTGTCTCTTATTTAAGAATAAATTTACTAAGAACAGAATGTATTATATTCCTTTAAATAGAAATGACATCTTAATTAATTCAAATTTATTAATTCCTATTCTTAAGGGATGTTTTTTTTTCTGTTGCTGTTGTTCTGTTCCATTTCTGATCAACCAATTAAACTATTGTTGATATTATGTATTGAAATTGTTCATAATCATCATGATTTTATCAATCGCCCAAACAATTTGTAAGATAATTACAAAAAAATAGGATATAAGGTTAGGTTTCCCAGTAACTAAAGGATTTTTTGTAATTGTATCAGTGCAGGACCCATCCCATGTTGTTCAACCAAAGGTCTCTTTAAATCTTTGATGACTTAGTGTCTGCGCTACATTTTAGCTTGGTCTGGCACTTGTTCAAACAACCAAATGAAAACTGTCCGTTAAGTATTCAGCCCACAGGCCAATAGAAGTCTCATCCACTCTACCCTTAGCTACCAAGAGCCAGGAGAGGGGAATGAGGCTTACTAAGCAAGGTGATGAGTGAGGTAGTTTGGTCTTTCTTTCCTTGCTGTGCAAGAATGTTATAAGCAAAGCAATTCTACATCTACATCAATACCCTACAAGCTGCCTTTCCGCATGTGACAGGGGGTGTAAACACCATGTGTTCGAGCTATTTCTTTATCTTGTTATTATCATATATCGTTCACGGAAAGAATGAGTCCTTAAAACGACAATTAGTGAAACACGATGATTAAAAGTAACTCTATTAATGAAAAAAAATTAATAAAACATCTTTCTCAGCATTATTATGCCAGTTACTTAAGGGTCTGCAAAAACTATGATGATAATTAGTGATAAAGATTAATTTGGAGTTTAGCCATTAAGTTTGATGACCAAATACACACCCTGGGATCAGACCCAGTACGTTCTCCACCTTTGATAGACTTGCTACAAATTAGGCTCGGCAGAAGATGCCTTGAAAGCTATCAATTTTTTTGTATTTATCAAATAAATGGATAATATGTCACCATTCTTTTCACTTTTGGTAGGCATCTTTTGAATGTGGAATAGATGAATCAGAAATTTACTTGGGTTTTTTAGATGAGGTTTACTTTTATTTTCTGTATTTTATTTGACATTATTATCGATCTTTCTTTGTTTACTTATTTTTTTGCTGGTGTTATCAGTGTTAGCTGTTTCCTGTCATTTGCTTTAGATTTTAAGAATTATAGAGTCCACGTTGGTGATATTTATGAATACACAGCTATGAAGCATATATCATCATCTTGTAAACTAATGACAGAATTTGAAAGGTTGATTTTTATGGCCATATTTGAAAGACTAATTCAAATTTTGTGATCCTGATTAAATACTAACCTATTCGGAAGTTGCTAGAAATCAATTGCATGGAAAATTAACCATTTTATTCAACCCATATTACTTACTTTAAAAAATGTGGAATCTAATATTAGATTAGTAGATTCATTGTGGTATACCTCAACTGCTTTTATAGTAGTACTGATATAAGTGCTTATATAGCTGAGGTGATTTTGCATATCTGGGCTCCCAGCTGGGTTCAAACCTGGGAATGCTTTAACATATGTTGAATGCCCTACTCACTTAGCTCTCTAAGAGCTTTCCCTTCCATTTACTGCTATTCTAGTCAAACAATGTTTGTTGGTTGATTATTATCTTTGGAAAAGAATTATGTTTGTAGAAAAATGTTACATATACCTGTCTACTTATAATTGCCGCTCTAATCTAAATTTCTAATATGAATATAATTTCATAATTCCAGATGCTGAATTTATCCAGACTACAGATTTCTTGTGGAAAGTTTTGGTAATAACTTTGGTTAGCTGTCTTCCTTTGTACATTTTGAAATTCTTGAGGAAGAAGTTCTCTCCTCCAAGTTACTCCAAGCTTTCTTGAATCTCTAGATTGAAAGTCAAACTTTTATTACCAAAGTCATTTTTACATGTATTATGTCATTAATTAACATGTACTCTTAATTTATTTAAATGCTTAAAAAAAGCTTTTTTTTCGGTCCCTTATAGGTAAATTTTTATGTAATCATCAGAGTTAACTGCATCTTTTTCATCATTGAAATAGTATCTCACCTTTCATTCTTCTATGTAATTCTTGCTTTTCTTGTCTCAGACAATGAATCATCTTAATCTAGTGCAAGTTGTATCATATTTTGAATAATAACAATGACTGAAACTTCTGCTTTATAGTATTACCATGATTGTTGTTGTCATTATATATCACACTTGTTAGTAAGTTAACTTTAAGTGGATACTCTGCATTTGTGAATTATGATAGACTTTCCTACTACATTTACCCATCATCTGCCATTTTTATATACAATATTACTACTTGTCTTCTTTTCAAGTGAGTGTATTTATTTTATTGCAATAAAAGTATAGTTTATTTGAATACATTTTAAAAATAATTATTACTTGTCCTTTTAATTATTTACCTAAAGGGAGCTTATATATAGACTGTTTGCTTAATAGATCAAGATGCAGAGATAAATAAAAAGCACACACTTTAACTAAACGTTGATTTGTTTTGCTGCCCTCTTCTACATATTTCGTGGAACATTTTTTTTTTTTTTTTCGTTTTCCTCCTCAGACGCCCAACTGCCAATACCATTTTACCTCCCTAACATGATATTATTTAATGATGATAACCGAAAGTATAATATTTATATTCATACATAATTGGATTTATCTTTCTACTACGGTTAAATATATGACAATTCTGTTGATAATGTACCGAGTTGTATTACTACTAACAGATTCCACATTCGTTAATAATACCTAGTTCACAATAAAAAAAAACATCTTAATGCATTATGCTTACCAAGATAAATTGGTTAATACGTTCACTAAATGAGTGCCATCACATCAACAGAGAAAACTGTTTTAAATTATCTGCTGATTGCGCTTTCGAGAAAAATAATTAATACTATTGCATGAAAATATGCGAAGTACATTGTCAGTTGACTAGCACAACTAAACTTTTGTAGTACTCAGATTGTTGAGCTTACTCGAAGGCGTAGATATTTAAAGGTCTTATCTTTCTCTCCGTAGGATTAGGTCCTAAGTTACGCTAAAAAAGAAAAATATAGCTAAATAATTCTCCGCATATAATCCAGAGTTGTCATAGAAGGCTCATTATCATCACAAACTTAAGCTACATTACAATCGGGTTAAAATAAGCGTTACTGAAGTATAAATCGATGCTACATTTAGCCAAAAATAAAAAGATAACACTTGTTTTCCGATTGCTGACCGTTGAAATTACATAACCTAAAGCTTTCTATGCTCTTTCCAATTACATTCCGCATCAACACATACCTCGTTAATAAAAAGTGCCTCTTAATAGAAAATGGTTTTTCTATTTCTCTTTTCGTCTAACCATTGAACAAATGATTCCTAAAAATAGTCTTTTTATTAACTGCGATCATTAGAGGTAAAAATCATTGAAAATACAGAAAATTGCTTATCGATAAAAAATAAATAAATAAACTAAGCCAATATTAACACAACACAGAAAAATAAGCAATATTTCTAACAATGGTGATCTTTAACATACGGACGTTCTTATGACCTGACAGAAAGATAGTACAATAAATTTCATCATATTCCATTAAATAATCATTTACATTTTCAGTAATTATTTGGTGATAAATATTATTCTTAAGAAAGTTTTTACATTTCTTTCTAATGAAACTTTCAATTTCTTCCACAATAAAATAGCTTGCTGCGAATTCCGATATTCAATTTAGAAAGTTTCCGATAGGTGGTACACATAAAAGGCCTTCTGCTCTCCATATTTGCTCTTAAGGAGCACTTACATCTTTTATCTGCTGGAGGTTGCTTCAATTTAAGGTACAGTAGCTTAAAGATTGTTGGCTTTTCTATTTTGAAATTGTCATCGATTTTTTAAGATTTTGTACTTACGTCGTTTTAACCTTGTTCGAATCCTTACTGATATATACTTCATGTTCAATAGATGGCTTCAGCCGGAGTGACAAAACTATCTAAACCTCAAATGAGAGGTCTTCTTAATAGTCAAATTACCAGAAATTTGGTGGGGGCTTTAGTGTGTAGCATAGGCGCTGGACTTGCATTTAAGTTTCTGGTGGGCGAACCCAGGAAAAAGAGATATATCGAATTCTACAAGTAAGTTCGTACTATGATGATTTTCATCAATGTTCACCGTATGATTTCAGTCATATGGTTTAGAATGTCTTATGTAAATGAGTATCTTATATGAATTGCAATGATTCCAGACTGCAGATGTAAAAATGACCCTGCCGATTGATTTTTCAGGAACTACGATGCCGAGAAAGATTTCGAGAGAATGCGGAAAGCTGGAGTTTTTCAATCAGTGAAATAAAATTATTTTAGTGTAATTGTGAGTTATCCTCATGAGAATAAAATGATTTCATAATATGATAAAATGAGTTCATATTATTGTGTTTAAATATTTTTCAGGTAACCTTCATGGCGATCAAAGAAGAAATTTATAAGTGTATTGGTAATTCAAGTATTGTAAATAATTCAGTCATCCTGTAGTAACTATTATCCTAATAAAAAAGAAAAAAGGTGTTTAGTGAAGTTTGATTTCTAATTCGCCTACCCTATCCCTTAAAACCTAGCGTAAAATGATTTCGATCGAATGTTTGTTAAAAAACCAGCCTAAAGTATAATTGCCATAGAAAACAGCAGTAGGCAAGTGTATTATCAATTTTAACTAACGATCGACTTGCCAACACATCAAGTAAATTAGTGAATAAGTTCCTTAATATGAAAGTCGGAGTTTATAAGTATACACTTAAACAATAATCCGCAGTTCTGATTTAGGTTCACCGCTCGAACGAAAGGAAAATGAATAAAATCGGTATTTTCAGAAACTACAATAAACTCCCTAATCCCTTGCACCAATAAGATACCACGAAAACGCGATTTCAACATGGCTGGTGGCGGGAAGTTTACCCATAATGCAACTGATTGATTTGCGCATGTCAGTTTGGAGCATTGCAAATGGCGGCACTTGTTATTGTTCCATGGCGTTTATGACTTCGTCCAAATTATGCCTGAATTTTCCTCACTACCAGGTAAGGTACAGTTCAGTGACAATGAATTTTGATAGTTGGTTGTATGAATATTGTGTCGATCTCATCGTGTGGCGTCTCTCGGTTCTTGTGAAGCTGTATATTAAAGGCCAAAATTGGTGTTACGGATGATTTTCCGTCTTTACGGGATCAGTTTTCGAATCTTGTACGACTTTCTGCTGTCGAAATTCAGTGCCTCGGGATGACTGAAAGACATTTTAGTAGTCACTAAAGGATGCGTACAACTTCTGTAAATGTGAGTGAGCATTAATTCTGAATTCGACTCTTATATGTGTACTCATTTTGACGGAACTTTAGAAGCATGCTGCAGCGGAGCTCCACTCCCCCATGTCACAAAATGGAGGTCGCAATCCCCTTGAACGGCTTGGACCTAGTATGAAGCAATATTGTTAATTATATTGCTTGTTTGTGTGTTTAATCGTTTTAAATTGAATTTAAAAGTGATAGCACGGTATTTTAATGAAAGATGTGTACATGTTTATGAAATGTTTACACTGTTATGAAAGCTCCGTAGAAATGTTGACGAACGTGACTGAGTACCGTTCTGTGTACATCCGAAAAGTTTATTTAAACATGAAGTGCAGTTTATTTTCTAGGTATTCTTTCACTAAGAATCATATTTTGACGATATAATTATAGTTATCATCAATGTAAAACAGCATTTAGTGAAGTATTTTATGCAATGTCAGTTACAATAGCGAATAAATCAGGATGGATTAAAAGTATATCGTATTTAATAGCTTTTGCTTCAAAATGAATACGTTTCGAATTACGGAGGGTTATATTCAAGTAGCATTAATGGTTCTTTTTATACTTTCTCGGGTTTTCTTGCGAACGTAAATAGTTTATTTTTATAAATTAATTATTTAAATCGAATTCTTCTGAGGTACCTAGGTTTGAATTCACTCTGATATACTTGTTTTTATAAATTAGAGAATAATATCACCACTGAAGATATTTGATTGTCTTTGATAGCAGAAAGTCATTCTTTTACTTGATACTTCATTATGTCTTACCATTTTCTTCTTCGAAAATCGCACGCATTCCGGAAACATTTAAGTGAACTACCTACTTATACTATATTATAATTTCTCTTCCCAGATTGCCTAGTATACTCCCAATTCACTTATTGGTTTTGCCCTTGAATGTGATCTGGAAAGCATGTAAGTTAAATTCCGTTTAGCATGATCGTGTTTTATCTGACTTAATTGTGTCATCTTTTAACGGGTCGTAATTTTTTCAATTTAAAAGAGATGGCCGCAGACAGTGATGGAGATCTTATTGAAACTGTGGTCACATGTGAAGGAGATTTAACAGATCCTGCCTTCCCTGCTAGGTTTAACTATATTGTAAAAAATCTTTGCAATATTTTGTGTACAGGTATGTAATTCACTTATTTTCATTTCCCTCGTTGACTCCCAAACACATAAACGAGCATTGTTTCGATTGTTGAACGCAGGAAAATACAGTATGCCTCCTTGGATATTTTGATTAGGAAGTGCTAATACAGGTTATTTATTCTCTTAGGAAAAGAGGAATCATTGAGGGTTTCAAAGGTGGAGCCATGGAATTCTGTTCGAGTGACTTTTACTATTCCTCGAGAGGCAGCCCAACGTCTGAGGTTATTGGCTCAACAAGGAGATCTGTCTCTCAGACAGTTGGGTATTTTATCTGTCCAAGTAGAAGGAGACCAGGTAACTATTTTCTCAAGTATTTTGGTCAGACTTCTGATTGCAATTTCCAATTTATTGCTATAAATCAATAGTATTTTTATTCTTTTTTGCACATTAGTGTATGAAAATGTCAGTTTTCTTAAAATTCATGTTTTATGGAATGTACAGAAACTTTCATTTCTCAATTGAATGCATACTTGGTAACAATTGCATTGAGTGCTCAAGAAGTTGTTGATTCTGCTGTTCTTTCTAACATCCTATTATTTTAGTTTACAAACTTTTTAAATAATGGAAAGTGGCATTGCTCAAAAAATTGTGTTATAATATGTAAGCTCTATCATAAATTTAGACTAATATTACCTCAATTTAAAGGAAATTAACTTTTATTAACCTACTTTTCTCCTTAATTGCTTTACATTAGAGTTATTCTCTTTTTGGATTTACTATTTTGATGTTATCATTAGAATCTGTTTGTTTTTACATTTATGTAAGCTCAAACATAATTTTAGACTAATATTACCTCAATTTAAAGGAAATTAACTTTTATTAACCTACTTTTCTCCTTAATTGCTTTACATTAGAGTTATTCTCTTTTTGGATTTACTATTTTGATGTTATCATTAGAATCTGTTTGTTTTTACATTTATGTAAGCTCAAACATAATTTTAGACTAATATTACCTCAATTTAAAGGAAATTAACTTTTATTAACCTACTTTTCTCCTTAATTGCTTTACATTAGAGTTATTCTCTTTTTGGATTTACTATTTTGATGTTATCATTAGAATCTGTTTGTTTTTACATTTATGTAAGCTCAAACATAATTTTAGACTAATATTACCTCAATTTAAAGGAAATTAACTTTTATTAACCTACTTTTCTCCTTAATTGCTTTACATTAGAGTTATTCTCTTTTTGGATTTACTATTTTGATGTTATCATTAGAATCTGTTTGTTTTTACATTTATGTAAGCTCAAACATAATTTTAGACTAATATTACCTCAATTTAAAGGAAATTAACTTTTATTAACCTACTTTTCTCCTTAATTGCTTTACATTAGAGTTATTCTCTTTTTGGATTTACTATTTTGATGTTATCATTAGAATCTGTTTGTTTTTACATTTATGTAAGCTCAAACATAATTTTAGACTAATATTACCTCAATTTAAAGGAAATTAACTTTTATTAACCTACTTTTCTCCTTAATTGCTTTACATTAGAGTTATTCTCTTTTTGGATTTACTATTTTGATGTTATCATTAGAATCTGTTTGTTTTTACATTTATGTAAGCTCAAACATAATTTTAGACTAATATTACCTCAATTTAAAGGAAATTAACTTTTATTAACCTACTTTTCTCCTTAATTGCTTTACATTAGAGTTATTCTCTTTTTGGATTTACTATTTTGATGTTATCATTAGAATCTGTTTGTTTTTACATTTATGTAAGCTCAAACATAATTTTAGACTAATATTACCTCAATTTAAAGGAAATTAACTTTTATTAACCTACTTTTCTCCTTAATTGCTTTACATTAGAGTTATTCTCTTTTTGGATTTACTATTTTGATGTTATCATTAGAATCTGTTTGTTTTTACATTTATGTAAGCTCAAACATAATTTTAGACTAATATTACCTCAATTTAAAGGAAATTAACTTTTATTAACCTACTTTTCTCCTTAATTGCTTTACATTAGAGTTATTCTCTTTTTGGATTTACTATTTTGATGTTATCATTAGAATCTGTTTGTTTTTACATTTATGTAAGCTCAAACATAATTTTAGACTAATATTACCTCAATTTAAAGGAAATTAACTTTTATTAACCTACTTTTCTCCTTAATTGCTTTACATTAGAGTTATTCTCTTTTTGGATTTACTATTTTGATGTTATCATTAGAATCTGTTTGTTTTTACATTTATGTAAGCTCAAACATAATTTTAGACTAATATTACCTCAATTTAAAGGAAATTAACTTTTATTAACCTACTTTTCTCCTTAATTGCTTTACATTAGAGTTATTCTCTTTTTGGATTTACTATTTTGATGTTATCATTAGAATCTGTTTGTTTTTACATTTATGTAAGCTCAAACATAATTTTAGACTAATATTACCTCAATTTAAAGGAAATTAACTTTTATTAACCTACTTTTCTCCTTAATTGCTTTACATTAGAGTTATTCTCTTTTTGGATTTACTATTTTGATGTTATCATTAGAATCTGTTTGTTTTTACATTTATGTAAGCTCAAACATAATTTTAGACTAATATTACCTCAATTTAAAGGAAATTAACTTTTATTAACCTACTTTTCTCCTTAATTGCTTTACATTAGAGTTATTCTCTTTTTGGATTTACTATTTTGATGTTATCATTAGAATCTGTTTGTTTTTACATTTATGTAAGCTCAAACATAATTTTAGACTAATATTACCTCAATTTAAAGGAAATTAACTTTTATTAACCTACTTTTCTCCTTAATTGCTTTACATTAGAGTTATTCTCTTTTTGGATTTACTATTTTGATGTTATCATTAGAATCTGTTTGTTTTTACATTTATGTAAGCTCAAACATAATTTTAGACTAATATTACCTCAATTTAAAGGAAATTAACTTTTATTAACCTACTTTTCTCCTTAATTGCTTTACATTAGAGTTATTCTCTTTTTGGATTTACTATTTTGATGTTATCATTAGAATCTGTTTGTTTTTACATTTATGTAAGCTCAAACATAATTTTAGACTAATATTACCTCAATTTAAAGGAAATTAACTTTTATTAACCTACTTTTCTCCTTAATTGCTTTACATTAGAGTTATTCTCTTTTTGGATTTACTATTTTGATGTTATCATTAGAATCTGTTTGTTTTTACATTTATGTAAGCTCAAACATAATTTTAGACTAATATTACCTCAATTTAAAGGAAATTAACTTTTATTAACCTACTTTTCTCCTTAATTGCTTTACATTAGAGTTATTCTCTTTTTGGATTTACTATTTTGATGTTATCATTAGAATCTGTTTGTTTTTACATTTATGTAAGCTCAAACATAATTTTAGACTAATATTACCTCAATTTAAAGGAAATTAACTTTTATTAACCTACTTTTCTCCTTAATTGCTTTACATTAGAGTTATTCTCTTTTTGGATTTACTATTTTGATGTTATCATTAGAATCTGTTTGTTTTTACATTTATGTAAGCTCAAACATAATTTTAGACTAATATTACCTCAATTTAAAGGAAATTAACTTTTATTAACCTACTTTTCTCCTTAATTGCTTTACATTAGAGTTATTCTCTTTTTGGATTTACTATTTTGATGTTATCATTAGAATCTGTTTGTTTTTACATTTATGTAAGCTCAAACATAATTTTAGACTAATATTACCTCAATTTAAAGGAAATTAACTTTTATTAACCTACTTTTCTCCTTAATTGCTTTACATTAGAGTTATTCTCTTTTTGGATTTACTATTTTGATGTTATCATTAGAATCTGTTTGTTTTTACATTTATGTAAGCTCAAACATAATTTTAGACTAATATTACCTCAATTTAAAGGAAATTAACTTTTATTAACCTACTTTTCTCCTTAATTGCTTTACATTAGAGTTATTCTCTTTTTGGATTTACTATTTTGATGTTATCATTAGAATCTGTTTGTTTTTACATTTATGTAAGCTCAAACATAATTTTAGACTAATATTACCTCAATTTAAAGGAAATTAACTTTTATTAACCTACTTTTCTCCTTAATTGCTTTACATTAGAGTTATTCTCTTTTTGGATTTACTATTTTGATGTTATCATTAGAATCTGTTTGTTTTTACATTTATGTAAGCTCAAACATAATTTTAGACTAATATTACCTCAATTTAAAGGAAATTAACTTTTATTAACCTACTTTTCTCCTTAATTGCTTTACATTAGAGTTATTCTCTTTTTGGATTTACTATTTTGATGTTATCATTAGAATCTGTTTGTTTTTACATTTATGTAAGCTCAAACATAATTTTAGACTAATATTACCTCAATTTAAAGGAAATTAACTTTTATTAACCTACTTTTCTCCTTAATTGCTTTACATTAGAGTTATTCTCTTTTTGGATTTACTATTTTGATGTTATCATTAGAATCTGTTTGTTTTTACATTTATGTAAGCTCAAACATAATTTTAGACTAATATTACCTCAATTTAAAGGAAATTAACTTTTATTAACCTACTTTTCTCCTTAATTGCTTTACATTAGAGTTATTCTCTTTTTGGATTTACTATTTTGATGTTATCATTAGAATCTGTTTGTTTTTACATTTATGTAAGCTCAAACATAATTTTAGACTAATATTACCTCAATTTAAAGGAAATTAACTTTTATTAACCTACTTTTCTCCTTAATTGCTTTACATTAGAGTTATTCTCTTTTTGGATTTACTATTTTGATGTTATCATTAGAATCTGTTTGTTTTTACATTTATGTAAGCTCAAACATAATTTTAGACTAATATTACCTCAATTTAAAGGAAATTAACTTTTATTAACCTACTTTTCTCCTTAATTGCTTTACATTAGAGTTATTCTCTTTTTGGATTTACTATTTTGATGTTATCATTAGAATCTGTTTGTTTTTACATTTATGTAAGCTCAAACATAATTTTAGACTAATATTACCTCAATTTAAAGGAAATTAACTTTTATTAACCTACTTTTCTCCTTAATTGCTTTACATTAGAGTTATTCTCTTTTTGGATTTACTATTTTGATGTTATCATTAGAATCTGTTTGTTTTTACATTTATGTAAGCTCAAACATAATTTTAGACTAATATTACCTCAATTTAAAGGAAATTAACTTTTATTAACCTACTTTTCTCCTTAATTGCTTTACATTAGAGTTATTCTCTTTTTGGATTTACTATTTTGATGTTATCATTAGAATCTGTTTGTTTTTACATTTATGTAAGCTCAAACATAATTTTAGACTAATATTACCTCAATTTAAAGGAAATTAACTTTTATTAACCTACTTTTCTCCTTAATTGCTTTACATTAGAGTTATTCTCTTTTTGGATTTACTATTTTGATGTTATCATTAGAATCTGTTTGTTTTTACATTTATGTAAGCTCAAACATAATTTTAGACTAATATTACCTCAATTTAAAGGAAATTAACTTTTATTAACCTACTTTTCTCCTTAATTGCTTTACATTAGAGTTATTCTCTTTTTGGATTTACTATTTTGATGTTATCATTAGAATCTGTTTGTTTTTACATTTATGTAAGCTCAAACATAATTTTAGACTAATATTACCTCAATTTAAAGGAAATTAACTTTTATTAACCTACTTTTCTCCTTAATTGCTTTACATTAGAGTTATTCTCTTTTTGGATTTACTATTTTGATGTTATCATTAGAATCTGTTTGTTTTTACATTTATGTAAGCTCAAACATAATTTTAGACTAATATTACCTCAATTTAAAGGAAATTAACTTTTATTAACCTACTTTTCTCCTTAATTGCTTTACATTAGAGTTATTCTCTTTTTGGATTTACTATTTTGATGTTATCATTAGAATCTGTTTGTTTTTACATTTATGTAAGCTCAAACATAATTTTAGACTAATATTACCTCAATTTAAAGGAAATTAACTTTTATTAACCTACTTTTCTCCTTAATTGCTTTACATTAGAGTTATTCTCTTTTTGGATTTACTATTTTGATGTTATCATTAGAATCTGTTTGTTTTTACATTTATGTAAGCTCAAACATAATTTTAGACTAATATTACCTCAATTTAAAGGAAATTAACTTTTATTAACCTACTTTTCTCCTTAATTGCTTTACATTAGAGTTATTCTCTTTTTGGATTTACTATTTTGATGTTATCATTAGAATCTGTTTGTTTTTACATTTATGTAAGCTCAAACATAATTTTAGACTAATATTACCTCAATTTAAAGGAAATTAACTTTTATTAACCTACTTTTCTCCTTAATTGCTTTACATTAGAGTTATTCTCTTTTTGGATTTACTATTTTGATGTTATCATTAGAATCTGTTTGTTTTTACATTTATGTAAGCTCAAACATAATTTTAGACTAATATTACCTCAATTTAAAGGAAATTAACTTTTATTAACCTACTTTTCTCCTTAATTGCTTTACATTAGAGTTATTCTCTTTTTGGATTTACTATTTTGATGTTATCATTAGAATCTGTTTGTTTTTACATTTATGTAAGCTCAAACATAATTTTAGACTAATATTACCTCAATTTAAAGGAAATTAACTTTTATTAACCTACTTTTCTCCTTAATTGCTTTACATTAGAGTTATTCTCTTTTTGGATTTACTATTTTGATGTTATCATTAGAATCTGTTTGTTTTTACATTTATGTAAGCTCAAACATAATTTTAGACTAATATTACCTCAATTTAAAGGAAATTAACTTTTATTAACCTACTTTTCTCCTTAATTGCTTTACATTAGAGTTATTCTCTTTTTGGATTTANATTTATTCCACTGTGAAAGATTCATACAATTTCATCTTAACTTGATTCAACTATATTTTGCATTGGTGTTTTTATTTTGAAGACCTTTTTAACCATGTTGGTGATCAATGTGATATTACAGCATGTATATTAAGATTGTTTCAGGTGTGTCTTTAGTCATGCAGTCTACATGGTTTGACTCAAGTGTTTTTCTTGTGCTGTTTAATTCTTTACTATGATGTTCTCTTTAAAATTTTCTCATTTCATTTCAATGAAGCTACCTAACAGTTTTTTTGGCAGTAATTTGCTAATTATTGGCACAATTTTCCTGTTAAATTCCTCATGTTGATAGCTGCTTTGGAAGAAATTGATTTCTTGGATAACCTGTGATCGTGATTCATTCTTGCTAAGTGTATATAAGAAAATTTACCCAGAAAATGCTGATAAATATTGCATGTGCATCTTTTACTGGCTCTATATGATGAGTTTTTTTTTTTTTTCAAAATTTTGATTCCTAGTTATCTCAATTGATGTTGGCATCTTACAGTCAAAACTTTTTATAACAGAACCTGTATGCAGCAGAAACTTGTCAATTACAGAAAAATTTCTTAGTCCAGTTATGTATTATTGGTATTTGTGAGTAAGTAATCCAAACCTGTATATGGCGGGAGCCAATTCATTGCAGAAAATTGCACTATGTGTTTTAGCTAAGGCAGGTTTCTTTGCAAATTGTAATTGGTATTAATTTCTACTTGTGAAAATTTTTTGCTGTATTCTGCGATATGTATTTTTCTGGCTCAGTCAGTTGACAATTTTCTTTGTAGTTCTTATGCCTTAAATTAGTGATTATTCACTCAGGGATTCTCATTCTTTTCACTCACTGCTATTAGGTTTTGAATAATGTCATTACAGAATTAAATGAAAACTTTGTTATACTTAAATGGAACAGGTAGTTTTAATTAGAAGTTAGATGTTTCTGGGAAAGGAAATGCACCTCCTTTTAGCATCGTGATAATTGATGCTTCAGCTGATTGTACTGCAGAAGACATCATGGCAAGCTACTAAATCTCTGTGTTTGTGCTTTCTTTGTTAGTTAAAGCAACTGTTTTGTTTTTAAGAAGTCCTTGGCTGCGATTATTATTTTCTCAGCTTTATTTGTGTCTTCTTTATATTTTCAATTTTTGTGTCTATTTCTAGCAATTTTTTAAATCTTTTAAATTTAGGTGTGTGAATGTTTGTTTGTTATTTCCTTATGACGATGAAGAGCCCATAAGTTAAAGAAAATTTATTAGTAAAAAAAAACAATAAATGTAATCGAAATTAACAAGAACAACGAAAGGTAACAGTATAATTTCAAGTGTGAAACGTAGGACTGTTTTTTTTTATTTTAGATTTGTCTACAAGTCTCTATATATATTTTTTTATTTAAGTGGGGAAATTGAAGTAATTTTAAGCACACATTAGTTCATTATTCATTTCTATGAATGATGATAGTTTGATACAATATCTTGTTAAATGTTGTCTGTCTTGTGTTAGTAGTGTACATTTGATGCTCTGTTGTATGTAATATTTCATTTTTAAGTCCCACTTTTTCACTTCTAATTATTCCAGATTTTTAACTGTTTCCCATATCTCTGTCACATTATCTGAGTATACTACTTTGGTGGCTAGTGAGTTGGTGCTACTTTGATTTTTCTCCATGATGGTATGTCTGTACGGTTTGTGGTGTATGGTCTGTATGGTGTTCTCATAAATTTTTCATTAGGGGAAAATCAACCATTTACAAGTTTCTGCTTGAATGTCATACAGTTTTTCTACAACACTCTTGTTGTGATATATCAAAGTATTCTTAGTTTTACTGAAGTGCAATTTTGAAAGAGTAAAAAATAATTAGGATTTAGATGCACAGTGCAAGCTGCCAGTGGCATATGGCAGGGGGGTATTAACTCCTTACCTAATATACTCTACTAGTATCTCGGATGCTCGGAGGAGATAACAGCCTGAAGTAACTATAGCAACTAATTCATGCTTTTTTTTTGTTGCCTCTCGAAGATCATATTCATTGTTTTAACTTAAAGTTTTCATTGTCTTAGAGGTTCAACGTAAGTATGACATTTTAAACAGATGGGATTTTCTTCAATTATATCCATTACCTGTGTCCTTTATCTTGAAATTATTTTAATTTATTTTCTTCAGATGAAATTAAGTTTCCAAATTATTTATTTGCAATTTTAATTGCTCATCAATTTAGGGAATTAATACGGGATGAAAGCTAAATTTGCTGGTTTCCTCTTGTCTTATTTTTGAGAATATTGCATAGAGGTTGAATGCGGTAAAGGAAGACAAGGCAATGTTATAGTTATTCCTGGCCTAAGCCATTTTCATCCTGAACATAAACCTTAACTCTAGCAGTCAACCCAATATTTTTAGTATATCTAAAACAGATTTTTATGTAATCAGCCATTTTCAATCTGACTTTTTATGTAGGTCTCCCCAGGTGTTTTCTAATTCCCTCTATTCTGAACTTTTCATTGCCATATTAATCCTAGGCACTTGATGATGTTTTTGTTCCATTGGTCTTTTGGTCTTCTGCTTTGCCTTTTCACATCTCTTGGTGTCCAACTAAGAACTGCTGTTGTCCATGCACAGCAGTTGTAATGTCTCCTTACCACATGGTATACATGCACCTATTT
This sequence comes from Ladona fulva, assembly GCA_000376725.2. Taxonomy (NCBI): domain Eukaryota; kingdom Metazoa; phylum Arthropoda; class Insecta; order Odonata; family Libellulidae; genus Ladona; species Ladona fulva. The sequence goes on along the minus strand of KZ308182.1, from coordinate 294,514 downwards.
CAGTGATCTTTCCTTATCTATGATATCTATAGCTCCCGTCATCAACCTCACCCAGGTGTTGCGTGTCTTGTAATTCCAAGTATACAATATTCCATGCTTTGCATTGTCAGGAGTCACTGGGTTATTGCTGCATTTATCGTCAATATTGAACTATGGAAGTGAAACTTCCATACTTAAAGAACTTCAAGACCATTGTATTGATCTAAGAAAATGACTGTTTCTTTCTTCAGTCATGCTTCTGTTCACTTCATTAATCCTGTTGTTACCAGCTTTCCTAGGTATGTGTATTCTTGGCCGACATCTAGAGGCATTTATTCAAGATTTACTGATTCGTGAGTTGCATAAAATTATACATTACCTTTGTTTTTGTTAAATTCATCCTGATTCCTATCTTAGTCCTGCTGAGTTAAGTGCTGAAAGTTTAGATGTAAGATCTTCTGCATTGGTTATGAAGAGTACTACATCATCTGAAAAACATGTGTACCTCCTGCACTCTCCATTTATCTGTATACCCTGCTTCTTCCAGTCTAAGGTTTTAATAACCTCTTCCAGAACTGCTGAGAATAAGATGGGTGATAGTCAGTCACCTTGCCAAACTCTTCTCAAATTATTTTTCTTGATGCAGAATCACAGAAGGTATGGCATCCTTGTAAATGCTGTGTAATATTTGGGTGTCAACATCATCTTCTTGATTTCCTAGAGTTTCCAATGTAAAGGAGGTACATACTGAATGGAAGACCTGTGCATAGTCCATTAAGTGGAGTACAAGTTGCATCTCATATTCATTTGTTCTGCTGTTAATTTCTTGCTTTGTATGAATGTGATACATTGTACTAAATCCCTTGTGGAATCCAGTTTATTCTCTGGGCTTGGCAGCTGCCAGAATCTGCTTATGGTTTTCAGTCATTTCCCTCATGTACATTTTGTAAATGACAGAATCGTTTTCCTTTTTTCTTTACCTATTTCAAAAGGCAATTCTTGTATGTTTCCAGTTCTTGGGGATTCTCCCTTTTCTCAGGTAGTATTGAGTAATTGTGCCAATTTGGGAGCAATCTCAATTTCATCAAATATCAGATATTCCACCAACACTCCAGCTTTTCCATTATTTATCAATTTGATCTCCGCTATTATTTCTTCTGTGGGAATAGAGGGAAAATCTTGTGAATTTTAACTTTTTTTCTAGGTTTTTTCTCACATTTTGTTTTCTTGTTTACATTGGTGGTGTTTTCTGCAACTGTCCTTAGTATCATTTGTAAGTTTTTATGCTGTTTCATTTTTAATCTGCCTCTTTCCCACTGCTAGATGTTATTTTGCCTTCTTTTTGTTCTCTTTAGCCTCCTGCACTAAGTTTATACAGAAATTTCTCATGTTTCCTTTAATTACCCTTCTGACGAACTTATAAAGTTCAACATGTTTGATGTCATCCTATGTTGTTTCTGAATGCTTTAATTCTTTCCAGCATTTCATCTTTTGCCAAGTACAGTCATGTAACTTTCTCTCCTTTGGTTTTCTTGCTGAACTTCTTCCTTTTTCTCATCCTCTTGGAGCTTTTCTTTCCTGTTATCTCATCTGCTTTCTTCATTAATTCTATGACTTTGGCTTCTAGTTTTTCTTCACATAAATGTGTAATAGTGAATTTCAAATGTCATTTTAGTCTTTGGAGGATAGGCTTCATTTACTATTATCTGGCATTTGGGTATTATTTCAGGCCCATCACAATTTTGTCTTAAGCACAAGGGTCTACATATGCAGAAAACACTATTTTAATAATTACAATACTGTATACCTATTAAATGGCTAAATTAAAATCTGTACAAAACTTACTAAATAACACAAATGTTAAAATTTCTTCATAATAATCACCTAACCTGAATTCGAAAACTTACATTAGTGTCTTTTATGAGACCTAGAGTAAAATAGATCTTCAGAATATCTTTCCGTGGACTTATGAATGAAGAAATTAAAGTACTTATCATGCAGTTTAATAGTATTTCACTAGCAATCTTCATGTTATTGAACTTCTTGAACTGATTTCCTTTATTGTGTGCATGTTGTCTAACAAATATAATAGATAAATGGTTTACTCAGATATATCCTCATTGAATTCATTAAACTTACATTAATTTCATTTATTTATTATATGATATACAAAATACCTTTTCCTTAACAGTTGTTCAGGGGTCTATTTTTCTCTCTCCCCATATCCATGTTGTTACAACTCTCTAAGTAACACAGTAAAGATATTTATTAGCTTAACCTCATCAGTTTTGGCCATCAATTAGTGGTATGCCATAATAGAAGAAGAAAAATTAATTAATACAAAAAATTATAATTTTTACAATACCACAAACATCAGAACACAGCCCAGGTTTCGATACATAGCATCATCTTATTTTTTCCATTGTATATCACATCATCATTGCACTTGATGATTCTATGCATCAAAATCCTGGTCATTGTATTCTGTTGTTTATGATAATGTATAAATTGTGAAGTGTAAATTAAAATTACAAATATCCACTAATTTTCTTTATTCAGTTTATTAGCTGGTCTCCCACTTGCTGCTTGCTCAGTATGACTGTTAAACTATATATTTTTCATCTTTCCTTGTAATTTTGCATAATAATTTGTTGTAATTCTTCCTTATGCTAAACTATTAGCTGATAATTGTCATTCAGAAAAACTAAATGCTTTACTTTTGTGTCATAGTTTTATTCCTTTGAAAATATTAATGGTAGAATTACTTAGCCACATAGCAGACAACTATTATCAACATCCTGGGATGTTTAAATAAATTATAGACTTGTGATTAATTTATAGGACGATCTTAACACTAATAAGTACCTGACACCAACATGGTATCATGAACTAACAGATCGTAAATTTTAGTGAATGGTAAAGTGTAGTTAATTAAAAGGTAATAAATTGCTCTGAAGAGTAAAAAAGTATCATTGGTGTATCGTATGGAACAGATGTTTCCTTAGTGTAGATGAAGTAAACCTATTTAAAATGTATAAACATGAGTTAATTTATAAAAGCCTATGGTTTCACCTTTTGCCTATATGAAGCTGATTTACTGGTAGGTTATATCGTAGGTATTACATTTAATTTAAAATGAATCAAATGTTGCTTTACAAATATCAATGTTACTGAGGCTCATGCAGTTCCTGTTTTATTTAATTTCTCCATGTTTGAACTAAGTGGCTTAATATTTTTGTTATAAATTACTTTTTGATAATTAAAATATATTTGTTATCTTCTGTTATTATACTTCAATGATTGCTTTTAATTCTTTTCGTCTTTGGTGTACCTCTTCCGCAAATATGATTCCATTTCTCTGATTAATGTAGTTGGCTCTTGTACATGTTTATGTTATCTTGACAGTTTTGCTATGGTCT
>KZ308182.1:274740-289149 GCA_000376725.2 Ladona fulva | reverse complement strand
GAAAAGGTTTCTGAGCATCCATCTCAGCTGGCATCTGATCAGGCTAAGCCTCCTACAAGTAAACCTATGTCACAAGATTTTCGCTGCGAAACACCTGAATCATTTGTGGTATGTTCTTCCTGTTTATTTAAATTGGTCATTTACATATATTCTATCCTCATTATTTACAGGAATGAAGTTTTATAAATTGATTTTACTTATTTAGGTACATTTGCATGTTTTTGTTTTATTTTATAATGTAGTTTGCATTACTGTATGTAGGGTTCTATCTGGTGGTTGGTTAAGTCATTTATTTGCCAAAGAGTTGGATTTTTTTAAATTTTTATCCTAGTTTGAAAAAAGATCTTTTATATTTTGTATGTAATTTCCTTTATTTTTTGTGGTATATATGCTCACCATATCAATTAGAAGTTAATCTTTTGAAACTGTGATTCTCCAGTTATTTTTATGTTAAATACAAAGCAAGTTGTTCCACATGTTGATAATAAACTATTTTCTAATTTATGAATTAATAGAAAATATGCCTTTGTAAAATTTTCATTTCTCATAATTTTGATATTTACTCTTCTTATCTATGTTGGACCTTGAAAATTATGTAAAACATATTAAATGTGCTGAAATTTGTTATTATTCAATTCTAGGTGTAAAAGTCATTGCATTATGCTTGTGATAGAGGAGTGGATATGTCATGATAACTTTGACGTTTTTAATTTTTCAGTGCGAGTACGTAATAGCTGAGCCAACATTAACTGAGCCTGCCAAGGCTGCTGCAGCATCAGCTGTGCCACCTGTTGTGACTGATCTAGTGATGTCAACAAAGGCAGCAGTTACTGTTGCAGCAAATGGCAGCATGGAGAAAGCATCAGAGAGGGGTTCTGAGAGTCCAGCTGGAACAAACAGGGAAGAGGGTGGTGGGAACACTCAGGGAGAAGACTCTGGGATAGAATCAATGGATGCCCTCTCTGAAAAAAGCCCAAACCAAGGTGAAAGCCCTTGTCGAAAGGACGAAAAGGAGGCAGAGACTTGTTGTGATAAACCACCTGCATTAGTTAACCCACCTGTGGGCTCTGCCTCTCTTCCCCCAAATCCCCCTAAAAACACTTCAGTGCCTTCAAGTGGAGCTTTGGTTGCACCTAAAACAACAGTGGTTGGAGGAGCGTCAGCTACAATGGTGACTTCTGAAAACTCCAGCAAACCTTCATCTCATCTTGGTAATGGACATGAGTTGTCTCCAGGGAATTCTGAAGTTCTTCCTGACAGCAAAGAAAGTCATGAGGAGAACAAGATTGTGGAAAGCATGGCTAATTCTGAATTGCCTGAGAAAAGCAGTCCTGGAAGTTCAGTTCAGGATATTAAGGGATCAAAACCGGAGGATTTAAGCAATTGTTTGGAATTGGCTCCTGGGACCAACATTGAACCCTCTAATCAGCCCTCTCTAACTCCTGTGCCATCCCCATCAGTAACAGCAGCTAATAACTCTGCTACATCATCAAGTCATACTTCTGCCACAACCTCAAACCCTCCATTACATCCTGTGACTGCAGTAACATCAACTGTTACTCATACAAATTCTCCTTCAAGTCAGACAGCTACTCTTCATTCAGTGCCACTCTCAACCTCATCTACAACTCCTCCAGCTTCTGATCATTCGCGTGATTCATGTCCCCCAGAACAGGTAGAATTCTCCACCTTGACAGATAAGCACCCTGATGCATCTATTAAGTCATCTTCAGCAGGTGAGAAAAAAGAGGCCAAAAGGTCCTGTGATGGGGTTCATACTGAAAATTTAGAAAGTGAAGTTGCCAAAACTAGCGCAGAAGGAAGTGGTGGCACTGTTGTGGCAACAGTCACTTCTAGGACTCAAGGGCCAGTGAGTACGACAATAGAAGTATCCAGAGCGCCTGCTGTACAGGTTACAAGTTCAGCTGCCATTCCGGCAACAACAACAACTGTTTATGCAATACAACCTGGTGTAACCCTTAGTCAATCAGCATCAGCAATAGCTGCTACTACTGCAGGTGGTAGACCAGTCGGATCTACACCATTCAGTGTACCTCCAGGTGCCAAAATGGTCCCAATTAAACTTGTTACCTTCCCTAAAGCAGGGCAGGGCCATAGTCAAACTGGGGGAGCCACTAAAACTCTCTTGGAAGTCAGCATACCTAAAGGTGAGGCAGGAGCCAAAGGAACTGGCCCTGGCAGTGGAGCCATGGCATTATTACCAACCACTGCAAGTCCTGTCAAAGTTTTGGTGTCTAAAGTTTCCCCTATGAAAACATCTGGGTCCTCTGGTACAGTTGTTGGTCAGGGTAGTGTTGTGAGTGCTAGTGGTCCCTCCACACAAGGTGTGACGGCTGTTGTTGTGAATGTTGTAACAAGTACTTCTCCTTCCCTGATAAACATGGTAACACAGCCAGTAGAGCAGGTTGATTCACGTGTTCCCACACCTAGTGAAGGATACCAGAAGGAAACTGAGACACCAGAAACTGTTACAGCAAACTCTACTGATGCTGTTGGGTCAGAACATTCTTCTGGTGTGCGATGGTCAGCTGCTGATGAACTGTATGGGAAGCGTTCATTTGAAGCAGACAGTAAAGATGCAAGTTCTGGTGGTAGTAATGGCAATAAAACTCCACCATCGACCATATCCTCCCCAACATTAGAAGACCCTCAACCCATTCGCATTACACCTCCCCTTTACACATATTCCAATCCTGAAAAGCACCGTGAGACACCTTCCCCTTCCCTGGATGATGGGCAAAATCTGTTAGACTTGGTAGGGTTAGATACATCAGTGAATAGAGCACAATCTAAGAAGGAATCTCAGTCTTCAGTCACTGAAGTTAATGAGGGTCTTTTGCATGATGAGGAGGAAAAATCGGTCAAAAGTGAGGGCACCACTCAAGATGGTGCTGCCAGTGGTAAGGAGTCAATAGGCACTTCAGAGCCTTCTCGAGAGTCGGGAGGAGATCACAGTTACGTGTCTCGGAATAAGAGCAAGGAAAAGAGGTTGGAGCAACTGTTGATTGAGATACCTTCAGAGCTGGAGTCTGAAGAGAAGAGGAGTGCACCTGTAGTTGGTAGAAACACAAGATCCAGCACGAGATTAGTTAGCCCAGATGGAGGAGTTTCAGGAGCCAAGATCATGAGAGAGGGATCTCCACTGGTATCTCGTTCCACGCCCAAGGCTAGTCCCAAAGACCACAAAGATGAAGATCCTGCTCCTGGCTCCTCGGCATCATCAGCGGTGAAAAGCAGTCCAAAAACCAGCACTGTCAGCAAACTCAGCCCTGTTCCAAGAGCAAATAAACGCAAGAGGCAGGAATCTGAAAGTAGTGGAGCATCATCTGTTGGGATAAAGGACGATCAAGAAGAGTCGCTGCCCTTGTCGTTGGCAGGATATAGGAGGACAGAAAGAGAGCATAGGAGAAGTGCAACACCTGATTCCATTGACACTGGTGCACCCAGACCAATCAAACGTAAGTGTTCAGAGAATGCAGCGGAGTTGATTAAAGCGTGCATGGGCTTGGAAGAAGCTGCAGGCATTCCAAAGCAGCAGCAATCTTCCCCCTCTGCTCACCACTCATTGCCTTCTCACATTCATAACAAAGTTGGAGTTGGAGGAGGATCATCATCTTTGGCACCACCACCTGCTCCTGTGAAAGAGGATGCTGATAAGATTAGAAGTGCTGGGGCTCCATCTGCAGGTGTAACTTCAAGTGGGGTCTCATTGACAAGTGGTGCTGGTGGTAGCGAAAGACTTGAAGGGGAGCAGCCTTCAACGAGGAGAGGAGGCAAGCCTCGAAAAGGTGAGTACTGTAAGTCTTAGGCTTAAGTTTAGTTTGCTGAAAGTGGTTTATAATGCTATTTATTTACCCTTTTACTGGATGCTATATTTTTATTAACCTATTGTGTGTTGGGAGAAGTCCTTCTGTTTAATTTTTTACAACTTCATAGCAATGTATAATTATTGCAAGTTGATTTCAATTTTAAATTAACTATTTCCAACCGTGCAGGCATTCAATGTTTACCTAATCATATCTGTACTATTTGAACTTTTCATCGATTCTTAAATAAATTTATATGTTATTTTTAATTATATACCAAGTGGAATTATTAAAAGGAAAATTTAATTAAGGTCTTCAATATATATATATACCAAATTTAGTTATTTTCCATTTCATATGGGCATAAGAGGCCAATCTTCCATGCATTTTAGGATAACAAAATTGTTAGCTTTAATTAATACTATTTTGTCATTGCAAGTTCTCATATTTCATCTTGAAACTATATTCAGTTTGTGGAAATATTCAAGCATTAAAGTCTTCTTTATTTCCTGTGTTATAAAATCTCTATTTTGAATGCTGCTTTTAAAATTCAAATCTTATTGCTTCATCGGGTATTTATTTTGGGTATTAAAAGTAAAATGTATTCTGAGAATTCATTCAAACATAGAGCTTAAGATTGTTCTTGTTCTTCTTGGTAATGTCTGTGCTATTTTTTATGTTATTAATTTTACTTCCTAGTGTAGACCTTTAGCAATAATCCTGTAAGATATACACAACTTGCTTGACTTCTGAAAAGGGAAGTGATTTCCATAGTTTCCCTCCAATTTCATAGTTAAATACTTTAAATTTCATGTATTTAATAAATATTCTGTTATCATTCAGAAATTTTAACACTCAAGAAGGTTGAAATGTATTTGAAAATAATTGTTTAAATCCTGGGTAATGTAAGAATTTCACTGATTTCTGCACACCTCATTGGTAAGGTTTCAGTTATTACTAGGAAATCAAGCTTGAATTTTCTCCCATTAGGAACACATGTGATTGTCTCTGCCTTGGAAAGCTTAAAAATTGCTGGTCAATTCTTCATCATGAATGTTAGCAGTTGAAAGAATCAATATATAAATTTGTTTTCTAAGTAGATTAAATTCAATTAACATTTATGATTTTAAGTTTATTATCCTTTCTTTTGTGTTGGAGCAGTTTTAGGCATACAACATTTTACCAAATTTATGAGTTTACAGAATAAGTCCTTAGTTTATCTCAAGGAATTGAAATAAAAAAGCTGAATTTTACTCTACATGTAGCTAAGATACTGCTGTAGGTTTAAAGAGAAAAGTCTGTTAATATTTCTTAACTACTAAAGTTTTACTAATTTTTTTTATATAGACAATGTATAAATTGTCAAAACAAAAATATAGAAAAAATGTGCTGATGTTAGTACAAGTTACGCAATGGAAACTGGTTGTACCAAGTATAATCAAAATTCAGTTGAAGCAGCTTTGAAACTGCTTTGTAGAAAATATATTTTCTGATACATTTGTTTGTAAAAATATATTTTCTGGTTACATTTTGCAGCAAGTAATATGAAAACATCAAAACTATTGAAAAGGGTAAAGAATGTGGAAAGGCATTAATTTGTGGAAGCTTATAATGATCGGAGAAAAACTTTGTAATCTCACACAAAATGGTTCTTCATACACTTCTATAGAATGGAAGTGTAGTAAGTGTTTTATTCCAATTATATAAAAGCATATACTTATGAAACAAATGGAATCTGGAAAATTTTACGGTATCTATATTCTACTCTGATTTGACAGTAATGTCATGTTTGAAGTGAGATTTATCCAGTTGGTACATTTTATCTATCAGAGAATGCTACCTTGACTTTCTTAAACACCAGTGCAACAATGGTTTTAACCCTTCATTGACTGCTATAATTGGGGCTTTGAATGAGTAAAGAATCTTAGCTAGATTGTCGGTCTCTAATAAATCTTTGTTCCAAAATATGTAAAACATAATCATTGAAGTTTTTTTCTCAGTTTGTCGTTGGAAATTATGTACCATACTCACTTAGAAGTGAAATATGTCTCTTAATAGGTTCACCAATGGTAATTGTTTTACTCTCTCATTCCATTAATTTATCAGAAACTGAAAAGATGTAGTTTTTTATTCTGCAGTTCATTTTTCTGTAATTTTGCTGGAAAACTGTGTTGATATGTTTTAAATTATTCAATTTACAAATTTAATTCTTAAATCTCAGATCTTCTCTCTTTGGGTGGTGTTACATAATCTTTTTCATGCTTATGTAATCTTTGATAATATGTTAATAGATNTAATTAATACAAAAAATTATAATTTTTACAATACCACAAACATCAGAACACAGCCCAGGTTTCGATACATAGCATCATCTTATTTTTTCCATTGTATATCACATCATCATTGCACTTGATGATTCTATGCATCAAAATCCTGGTCATTGTATTCTGTTGTTTATGATAATGTATAAATTGTGAAGTGTAAATTAAAATTACAAATATCCACTAATTTTCTTTATTCAGTTTATTAGCTGGTCTCCCACTTGCTGCTTGCTCAGTATGACTGTTAAACTATATATTTTTCATCTTTCCTTGTAATTTTGCATAATAATTTGTTGTAATTCTTCCTTATGCTAAACTATTAGCTGATAATTGTCATTCAGAAAAACTAAATGCTTTACTTTTGTGTCATAGTTTTATTCCTTTGAAAATATTAATGGTAGAATTACTTAGCCACATAGCAGACAACTATTATCAACATCCTGGGATGTTTAAATAAATTATAGACTTGTGATTAATTTATAGGACGATCTTAACACTAATAAGTACCTGACACCAACATGGTATCATGAACTAACAGATCGTAAATTTTAGTGAATGGTAAAGTGTAGTTAATTAAAAGGTAATAAATTGCTCTGAAGAGTAAAAAAGTATCATTGGTGTATCATATGGAACAGATGTTTCCTTAGTGTAGATGAAGTAAACCTATTTAAAATGTATAAACATGAGTTAATTTATAAAAGCCTATGGTTTCACCTTTTGCCTATATGAAGCTGATTTACTGGTAGGTTAGATCGTAGGTATTACATTTAATTTAAAATGAATCAAATGTTGCTTTACAAATATCAATGTTACTGAGGCTCATGCAGTTCCTGTTTTATTTAATTTCTCCATGTTTGAACTAAGTGGCTTAATATTTTTGTTATAAATTACTTTTTGATAATTAAAATATATTTGTTATCTTCTGTTATTATACTTCAATGATTGCTTTTAATTCTTTTCGTCTTTGGTGTACCTCTTCCGCAAATATGATTCCATTTCTCTGATTAATGTAGTTGGCTCTTGTACATGTTTATGTTATCTTGACAGTTTTGCTATGGTCTTCAGTGGCTGCAAGTTGTGAACAGAGAAAAAGGTTTGCAGTTTATGTTTGATAAATTGAAAATGTCTTTTAAGAATATGCAGTATATATTTTTGTTTAAGGAGAAATATCCAAAGATGAGTTCATTGTTTAAAGTTTGCACATACTTTCATTTTTGTAAATTTATAGAGTAATAATTGAAATATCATTGAGAAGGATTTGAAAAAAATCACATTTCTGTGCATTTATTATGAAATTTTAATGGCACTGCTATTGCAGTATAGTCTAGTATTTTAATAATTGTTTATTCAAATTTACATTTATTTATTTTTATTTGTATTTAATGATTCATAAGTGGTTAAACTCTAATATCTAAATAGCTTTTCTTCAAGTAAATGCTTGTGTTAGTTGTCTTAGCTACCTAAATAGGTATAATTTTGTATTTCCTTTTGTTGTATTATTTTCTGTGTGGTTGTTTAAATTTTGCTTGTAAAGTTTTCAAAGACTTTGTTGGTGACACAAAATAGATTTCATTGAGGGTGTATTTACAGTATTGTTTGTTTTTCATTTTAACAGTGGAGGTCACTAAAGGGCACTGAAATGTGTTTATTGTTATACATTATATCATTTTTTATGTATTTCTTTCTTTGCCGCTTCAAAATATGCTAATAAGATGGAAACAACTCATTTGTGTACATTTGGATCTTTAATGTAATTTTAAGTGCAATTGCTTTAAAAATCACCTTGTTAGTGGAGAACTTTTCTGCAATTCACCTACGTTGCTTGTCTTTGTAGTATTACATATTACACAGAATGGCTATTTAGGGCTGTATCAGCATCACTTCAGCCTTGCTATTTACATCCGCAAACATTTTTAATTTCTAGGTTTTACTTTTGGTCACAAAAAGTAAATGAATTGGTGAACCACAGGCTATATATTTTACAATTCTTCATTAATCAATAGAATTTCACCTCGTGACTTATAAGATAATGTAACTCCTTTAATTCTTGCCATTCTAGTTTTACTTACTTTGCTATGTACTTAATAAATTTTAATAAAATCAGAATCCATATTTTTTTTTTAGTTTTAATAAAAGCTGTTAACCCTTTTCATGTAAAGAAAGAGTTTACAGCCTTCATAATAACTTTTAAAAAAGAACTGAGTTATGCATACATACATATTAAGGAACAGGTCATCTTCTTAATTCTCTCTCCACAGTTTTCAACTCTCTCCAGAATTGGTTTGAAAATGTTTCATTACTAGGATGTGTGATTACTTTGGTATCCAAGGCTTACTGAAATACTGCTAATATTTCGTTTATATAAAGTATATACTTTTCTCTGAATATAGGTGACAATTCACCATTGTGTTTGTGTTTCAGACTCTCAGGGTCAATTATTAGCTGTGAAGGTGATGTCCAGGGGCATGAAGAGTAGCAGTCCATTATCTACCGCCAGTCAAACTCTTTCTCAGGAAACGACCTCCAGTGGACCAGTTAAGAAGGAACACCTTCATGTGCCATCACCTTTCAAGCCAAGTGAACCTGTGATATCGGAACACACTCATTCGTCAGTGTCAGCTACTCAGAAATCAGATGGTCTTGTCTACCAGCAGAAAGTGGACAGACAAAAAAGAGATATTGTTAGTGGAAGTGGTACAGTGTTTAACAGAGATGTATCTGGTAATGTTAGTGAATCAAAGAACAGTTCCCATGGTAAAGTAGAAAGTGTTGTACAACACCCCACAAGGCTCCCTGCAGGCTCTAGTGCAGTCCACCCTCCCACCTCATTGTCCATAAGCTCCTCAGCTACTGGAAGTAGCTCCACAACTGCTCCATCTTCATCCAAAGCTCCCAATAGAACTGTGACCATGGCCCAAATCCGTAATGATGTAATAGTGTCTATTCCAATGGTGTCAGGGAAGTCAGGACCAAACTGTGTCAGTGATAAGGGAATGGAATCGCTTGGGGTGAATGTTAGCTGGAAAAGTGAAATGGGACGTAATGACAAGACTCGGGGAATTCCTCCTGGTCAGTCATTTTCCAGTGCAAAGAAAGTGGCTGTAGAAAAATTGAAATCAGGCAAAGGGACTGCATCAAGTGTGATGGGTGCAGGAGGTAGGCTGATGGATAAATCTGTTATGAAGCTCATTCTACCTGGTGCTCCTGGGGAGAAAAAGGAGTCATCCAAATCCTCTGCAAGTTCTCCTCCTTTAACTTCCTCTCCTTCTCCCTTACCCATTGAATTGAAATCAAAAGTTACATCAGTTTCCTCTCTTTCGTTGGAAATGAAAGGGAAAAATCCTGCACCCTCTCCAGTTAGGGATCTGAAGCAGAAGCATGCCTCCCTCAATCCATCTGTTGACTTGAATGCTAAGTGTCCTATAACCTCATCACCAAAGAAGGATATCAAAGTTCAACAGGTGCATCAGCAGCTCAGGAAGAATATGTTTGACGAGTTGGCAGCAATTAAAAAGGAACATCTAATGATTGGTAAATCTGAACCTCATCCTTATATTTCTCTGAAGAAAGGCTTGGAAGAAAAGGTTTCTGAGCATCCATCTCAGCTGGCATCTGATCAGGCTAAGCCTCCTACAAGTAAACCTATGTCACAAGATTTTCGCTGCGAAACACCTGAATCATTTGTGGTATGTTCTTCCTGTTTATTTAAATTGGTCATTTACATATATTCTATCCTCATTATTTACAGGAATGAAGTTTTATAAATTGATTTTACTTATTTAGGTACATTTGCATGTTTTTGTTTTATTTTATAATGTAGTTTGCATTACTGTATGTAGGGTTCTATCTGGTGGTTGGTTAAGTCATTTATTTGCCAAAGAGTTGGATTTTTTTAAATTTTTATCCTAGTTTGAAAAAAGATCTTTTATATTTTGTATGTAATTTCCTTTATTTTTTGTGGTATATATGCTCACCATATCAATTAGAAGTTAATCTTTTGAAACTGTGATTCTCCAGTTATTTTTATATTAAATACAAAGCAAGTTGTTCCACATGTTGATAATAAACTATTTTCTAATTTATGAATTAATAGAAAATATGCCTTTGTAAAATTTTCATTTCTCATAATTTTGATATTTACTCTTCTTATCTATGTTGGACCTTGAAAATTATGTAAAACATATTAAATGTGCTGAAATTTGTTATTATTCAATTCTAGGTGTAAAAGTCATTGCATTATGCTTGTGATAGAGGAGTGGATATGTCATGATAACTTTGACGTTTTTAATTTTTCAGTGCGAGTACGTAATAGCTGAGCCAACATTAACTGAGCCTGCCAAGGCTGCTGCAGCATCAGCTGTGCCACCTGTTGTGACTGATCTAGTGATGTCAACAAAGGCAGCAGTTACTGTTGCAGCAAATGGCAGCATGGAGAAAGCATCAGAGAGGGGTTCTGAGAGTCCAGCTGGAACAAACAGGGAAGAGGGTGGTGGGAACACTCAGGGAGAAGACTCTGGGATAGAATCAATGGATGCCCTCTCTGAAAAAAGCCCAAACCAAGGTGAAAGCCCTTGTCGAAAGGACGAAAAGGAGGCAGAGACTTGTTGTGATAAACCACCTGCATTAGTTAACCCACCTGTGGGCTCTGCCTCTCTTCCCCCAAATCCCCCTAAAAACACTTCAGTGCCTTCAAGTGGAGCTTTGGTTGCACCTAAAACAACAGTGGTTGGAGGAGCGTCAGCTACAATGGTGACTTCTGAAAACTCCAGCAAACCTTCATCTCATCTTGGTAATGGACATGAGTTGTCTCCAGGGAATTCTGAAGTTCTTCCTGACAGCAAAGAAAGTCATGAGGAGAACAAGATTGTGGAAAGCATGGCTAATTCTGAATTGCCTGAGAAAAGCAGTCCTGGAAGTTCAGTTCAGGATATTAAGGGATCAAAACCGGAGGATTTAAGCAATTGTTTGGAATTGGCTCCTGGGACCAACATTGAACCCTCTAATCAGCCCTCTCTAACTCCTGTGCCATCCCCATCAGTAACAGCAGCTAATAACTCTGCTACATCATCAAGTCATACTTCTGCCACAACCTCAAACCCTCCATTACATCCTGTGACTGCAGTAACATCAACTGTTACTCATACAAATTCTCCTTCAAGTCAGACAGCTACTCTTCATTCAGTGCCACTCTCAACCTCATCTACAACTCCTCCAGCTTCTGATCATTCGCGTGATTCATGTCCCCCAGAACAGGTAGAATTCTCCACCTTGACAGATAAGCACCCTGATGCATCTATTAAGTCATCTTCAGCAGGTGAGAAAAAAGAGGCCAAAAGGTCCTGTGATGGGGTTCATACTGAAAATTTAGAAAGTGAAGTTGCCAAAACTAGCGCAGAAGGAAGTGGTGGCACTGTTGTGGCAACAGTCACTTCTAGGACTCAAGGGCCAGTGAGTACGACAATAGAAGTATCCAGAGCGCCTGCTGTACAGGTTACAAGTTCAGCTGCCATTCCGGCAACAACAACAACTGTTTATGCAATACAACCTGGTGTAACCCTTAGTCAATCAGCATCAGCAATAGCTGCTACTACTGCAGGTGGTAGACCAGTCGGATCTACACCATTCAGTGTACCTCCAGGTGCCAAAATGGTCCCAATTAAACTTGTTACCTTCCCTAAAGCAGGGCAGGGCCATAGTCAAACTGGGGGAGCCACTAAAACTCTCTTGGAAGTCAGCATACCTAAAGGTGAGGCAGGAGCCAAAGGAACTGGCCCTGGCAGTGGAGCCATGGCATTATTACCAACCACTGCAAGTCCTGTCAAAGTTTTGGTGTCTAAAGTTTCCCCTATGAAAACATCTGGGTCCTCTGGTACAGTTGTTGGTCAGGGTAGTGTTGTGAGTGCTAGTGGTCCCTCCACACAAGGTGTGACGGCTGTTGTTGTGAATGTTGTAACAAGTACTTCTCCTTCCCTGATAAACATGGTAACACAGCCAGTAGAGCAGGTTGATTCACGTGTTCCCACACCTAGTGAAGGATACCAGAAGGAAACTGAGACACCAGAAACTGTTACAGCAAACTCTACTGATGCTGTTGGGTCAGAACATTCTTCTG
Organism: Ladona fulva; assembly: GCA_000376725.2. Taxonomy (NCBI): domain Eukaryota; kingdom Metazoa; phylum Arthropoda; class Insecta; order Odonata; family Libellulidae; genus Ladona; species Ladona fulva. Next base: position 276,889 of record KZ308182.1, on the reverse strand, counting down.
GTGTGCGATGGTCAGCTGCTGATGAACTGTATGGGAAGCGTTCATTTGAAGCAGACAGTAAAGATGCAAGTTCTGGTGGTAGTAATGGCAATAAAACTCCACCATCGACCATATCCTCCCCAACATTAGAAGACCCTCAACCCATTCGCATTACACCTCCCCTTTACACATATTCCAATCCTGAAAAGCACCGCGAGACACCTTCCCCTTCCCTGGATGATGGGCAAAATCTGTTAGACTTGGTAGGGTTAGATACATCAGTGAATAGAGCACAATCTAAGAAGGAATCTCAGTCTTCAGTCACTGAAGTTAATGAGGGTCTTTTGCATGATGAGGAGGAAAAATCGGTCAAAAGTGAGGGCACCACTCAAGATGGTGCTGCCAGTGGTAAGGAGTCAATAGGCACTTCAGAGCCTTCTCGAGAGTCGGGAGGAGATCACAGTTACGTGTCTCGGAATAAGAGCAAGGAAAAGAGGTTGGAGCAACTGTTGATTGAGATACCTTCAGAGCTGGAGTCTGAAGAGAAGAGGAGTGCACCTGTAGTTGGTAGAAACACAAGATCCAGCACGAGATTAGTTAGCCCAGATGGAGGAGTTTCAGGAGCCAAGATCATGAGAGAGGGATCTCCACTGGTATCTCGTTCCACGCCCAAGGCTAGTCCCAAAGACCACAAAGATGAAGATCCTGCTCCTGGCTCCTCGGCATCATCAGCGGTGAAAAGCAGTCCAAAAACCAGCACTGTCAGCAAACTCAGCCCTGTTCCAAGAGCAAATAAACGCAAGAGGCAGGAATCTGAAAGTAGTGGAGCATCATCTGTTGGGATAAAGGACGATCAAGAAGAGTCGCTGCCCTTGTCGTTGGCAGGATATAGGAGGACAGAAAGAGAGCATAGGAGAAGTGCAACACCTGATTCCATTGACACTGGTGCACCCAGACCAATCAAACGTAAGTGTTCAGAGAATGCAGCGGAGTTGATTAAAGCGTGCATGGGCTTGGAAGAAGCTGCAGGCATTCCAAAGCAGCAGCAATCTTCCCCCTCTGCTCACCACTCATTGCCTTCTCACATTCATAACAAAGTTGGAGTTGGAGGAGGATCATCATCTTTGGCACCACCACCTGCTCCTGTGAAAGAGGATGCTGATAAGATTAGAAGTGCTGGGGCTCCATCTGCAGGTGTAACTTCAAGTGGGGTCTCATTGACAAGTGGTGCTGGTGGTAGCGAAAGACTTGAAGGGGAGCAGCCTTCAACGAGGAGAGGAGGCAAGCCTCGAAAAGGTGAGTACTGTAAGTCTTAGGCTTAAGTTTAGTTTGCTGAAAGTGGTTTATAATGCTATTTATTCACCCTTTTACTGGATGCTATATTTTTATTAACCTATTGTGTGTTGGGAGAAGTCCTTCTGTTTAATTTTTTACAACTTCATAGCAATGTATAATTATTGCAAGTTGATTTCAATTTTAAATTAACTATTTCCAACCGTGCAGGCATTCAATGTTTACCTAATCATATCTGTACTATTTGAACTTTTCATCGATTCTTAAATAAATTTATATGTTATTTTTAATTATATACCAAGTGGAATTATTAAAAGGAAAATTTAATTAAGGTCTTCAATATATATATATACCAAATTTAGTTATTTTCCATTTCATATGGGCATAAGAGGCCAATCTTCCATGCATTTTAGGATAACAAAATTGTTAGCTTTAATTAATACTATTTTGTCATTGCAAGTTCTCATATTTCATCTTGAAACTATATTCAGTTTGTGGAAATATTCAAGCATTAAAGTCTTCTTTATTTCCTGTGTTATAAAATCTCTATTTTGAATGCTGCTTTTAAAATTCAAATCTTATTGCTTCATCGGGTATTTATTTTGGGTATTAAAAGTAAAATGTATTCTGAGAATTCATTCAAACATAGAGCTTAAGATTGTTCTTGTTCTTCTTGGTAATGTCTGTGCTATTTTTTATGTTATTAATTTTACTTCCTAGTGTAGACCTTTAGCAATAATCCTGTAAGATATACACAACTTGCTTGACTTCTGAAAAGGGAAGTGATTTCCATAGTTTCCCTCCAATTTCATAGTTAAATACTTTAAATTTCATGTAATTAATAAATATTCTGTTATCATTCAGAAATTTTAACACT
>KZ308182.1:235092-271879 GCA_000376725.2 Ladona fulva | reverse complement strand
GTTATAACACATGATCAAAAGTGGGGAAGCTGAGTTTGAGTCAGTCAAGTTGATATTTTTCACATCTGTTTCTTCTTTGGGACATTTATGAATTCGCATGTCAGGTAAGAAAAAAAACACCAAATGATACCTCAAGCATATAGTTGATGAATCTGAATTAATTTTGCCTCTAACTTTATGGATAGGTAGAATATTGACTGGAAAGACTCAATGCAAAACTGATGCGATGCAGCATATTACTAAGATTTCATCTAAATATACCATAAATTTTTAGCAGGAGACTAAGAGTCGGGGGTCAGCATGATATTGCATATTATTATTCAAAGGAGTACAATGGGATATACACAGAGGAAGTTCAGAAAGAATGAAAATCTAAAAAGAAACAGCTCACAGTTTATCTTGGCTCTTGGATGAGACTTAAGCTTCAAAGCAAGACAAGGGGAAGTGAAGACCTTTTACTACCACTAGACATTTTTACTGCCACTACTGAGATATAGAAATGAGAAATGGTCAAAGAAGGTAGGTGACTCTATTGCTAATGCATGCCACGACCCACAGTAAAAGGATACATCAAATCAGACCAAAATAATTCAAAATTTAGATACAAGCTTAAATCTCACCTAAAAATTAATACATTACCATATACCAAATATAACAGTGTATAGGTCAGCCTTTAAATACAAAATTTAAATAAAAAATCTAGGGTCAATCTATAAACGACAAGGGTTATCCAGAAAGTTCAAACAGTTTTGAAAGAAAAAATTGTTAATCATCTTTAGATGATGTTTTTATTGTGTACCAACATTTATATTTACTCAAAAATTATTTTATAATATTCATAAATAATATTTACTTGTATATAAATTGAAAATAATTTCAATTCCATACACACACCTCTTTGATCTAAAATGACCATAAAAATGAATGGGCGAATAGCCCTTTTACAATCAATAGACAGCATAACGTGATTAAAGCTTCTAATGGATTGTCACGGTGAAACATATTGATTCCAAGAGTGCAAAAATTCAAGAGATCAAATCTGGTGTACTTTATAGTATTTGAATCTTGCAACAACATTGTTGTAATGTGTTATTTCTCGACTTATACGAAATTATTGTTAACTTATAAAACTCAAAGTTGTTGTTAAATGTTAAATTATGTCTTTTAGGCCTTAATACTTGAAAATATACTTTTTTAGCGTTCATATATTATAATTGAAATTGGTTCTCCAGAAGTAGCTTTGCAGTATTCATTATTTACAAAAAAAACTTGGGTTTACTGCTATACAAGATATATAAAAAAATGGAAATTTTATCTAAAAACTAGGGTCGACCTATACACGAGTAAATATGGTATTTTACTAATTATCTTCTTCAATCTAGCATTGCTCAAGAACATCAATTTGTCCTAACAAGTAAACAACAAGTTTAAATTCTGTGTTAATACTTATGTAACCCATGACATTCAGTTGTGCAAGTCTAATTTACCCTGGACTTAAACTTTGTTTTCGCTTGAGCTTTTACTTAACAGAAGTTTAAATTTAAACAAATTTTCCTAAATCATTAAAATCTTGAATTTGTGTGGTTTGATCCATTCTATTTGGTTAACTGAACATTAATCATATTCTTATTCCAGTTATTGTATGTTTAGATTGTCACATTTCATTACATTCTTTCATATTCATATCCTTCCAGAGAGTTTGTGCATCTAAAAATAAATTTTGGATCTACAGATGCAAAATTAAGTATTAATTTTTTCTAACATTAATGTTACTCTTGTGCTACTATCTCTAACTTTTGTATGTATGTGTGTCTGATAGTAAAACCATTTACTAAATTATTTTGTTGAAAAAATTGAAGTACTAATTGATTTTTTTGTTTGTCATTGAAGTGATATTGGCTGAAATCATGTATATCATAGGCAGCATAGGCAGTTAAGGACATATGTCGTGTCAAGTAATTAAAAATGATTATTTCTCTATATTCTTCAAACTTTAATTTAGAAGCGAAATCTGGCCATCAGAACAGAGTTAGAATTTTGTAGGATATATTTTTAATGATTCCATTTATCTCCTGTTTTAGACATTAATTATATTTCACTACCTTTTCCTTTTCTTCTTTTCATCCAAAAGGAAATACCATCTTTTTGTTAAGTAAAACATACTAATAATTAAATTATTTTTTTATTAATATATTGGAAATACATTAGCTCAAGCCTAAACTCTATTTATGAGTTTAATGTCAATAAGCTGTTGTAATATTTATGCAATTAGTCGTACATTAACTTCACTGAATTCTATTATGCGGCACCTTTAAAATATACTGTTTGGTAGATAAGTTATTGATCATTATGGAAAAGGTATTATATTTCATATGAAACCCTTCTTGGTGAAGATATTTTATCCTGCATAAGGAGCAACAATGATTTTATACATTTTAAAATCCATTTCATCTGCCTGTTGGTTTCTATTTATTTATATTTTTTAACAAGCTCTTACTGGAATTTTGACAGGATTTAGCTGACAGGAACATAATTTGTCCAACGATTTACTGTCCAGTGATTGTCAGAATACGGGTGCAAATAACTTAGTGGTTGAGGCGCCTTAACCTCATTACCATTACCATTGAGTAATTTTATTAATTATCTGTGAATTCTTGTATTCATTCAATGCTTTATTTCAACACTTGTCTCACTTGGGGTGTAGTTAAATGATTTCCATATATTACTGTTGCATGCTTAGTAAACTTTTTACTTACCTTCTTATAGCTCTGGAGGAATCATCTGATGACGAGCCACTTATTATATCCATCCCCTTGTCCAGAGCCCAAGTGAGAGCTAAGTTGGCTCAGCATGCCCATCTGCCTTTGACGCCTGCAAAGGAAGAAGAACTAAAAGATACTAAGTAAGTTTATTACTAATAATGTAAATGGTGACAGTGTATTGACTAAAACTATCATTTACATTGAAATAAGTATTTCATCAAAAAATTTTTTAAGTATTGTTTTATCAGTTTTCTTTATCAACTGAATTTTGCCTTTGGGTAAGATTTTAAGGGGAAGATGTATTGAAATTGAATGTGAGATCTTAAGCCTACTGTAATCTTTTCATTTTAGAAATGAAGTAAAAATGTAGTCTGACTACATCTATTTTACTCTTTCTTGTATCTCAGTATTGGTAGTTTTAAGACCACATAAATTACTGGGGAAAAATGCATTATTTCATGGAGTTTATATCATTGCTTTAATACATTCACTGCCTCTGCGTTTTTGTAATATTATCTCAAGGGCCAAAATTTTAATGAAGGGAAAACCCATAGACATACAATGCACATGTGCGTTAATGTCAGCAAACATGTTTACAATACCATTATTTTGTATTTGTTATAATTGCTACCTTTTGTATTAGGTTAATTACCTGTTTTACTTAATTTTTAAATTAAATAGAAAATATTGATATTGAAATGATGAATATTTTCATTAGACTTATGAAATAGCAGTCTGGAATAAAATTTAGGTCCCTTTGAATTGATAACTTAGTATATAATCTATGCTCTTTTCTAAGCTATCTTAAATATCCTGATAGGTTTTTAAGAATTTAGCTCCCAATTAAACAATAAATAAGCTGGATTAAATGTAGAAAAGATGATCTTACTTAAAACACAGAAGAATTTGATAACATTTTCTATTTTTGGAATTCCATCACAGTCTCCAGAAAACCTTTAATTCTTTAAATATTAATAATGTATGAAATTTCCTATTTATCTTGAACTTGATTTAGCTGATCACTTTTTAATTTTGCCATACTAAATAATTGCTGCCTAAAGTGTTATAATTTTGTTAATAATAGCAGTTTGTGTATTAAAACACGATTAAAATGTTTGAGAAACTTTTTCTGTTACCTCAAAATCCATTTTTTTCCCCCAGTCAAATTGACTTAACCTTCTCATTTGTTTAACCTTATTAATTTGTTTCTATTGGTTTAGTGTGGTAGTTTTAGCCAAAATATTATCATCTCAAGAGATTTTTATCTGTGATGTTTCTATGCTATTTTATCACTCTATTGACTTGCTTCCTTTTACTATATTGTATAACTTGCATTTACTGTTTTATTCGTTGTTTTGAACCTGGTTAAATAATGACAGTACTGTCAACATTACTAGTGATATCATTTTGGTGCTGCAAATATTATGAGTATATTCATCATTTACTAGATAAGTCTGGAGCTTCGTAGATTTTTATGGTCACAGGAGCTAATATTTTTATGCTCATAGTTTAGCTTCTTTTGGCAAGTCAGTTTGTCTTTTATTCTTGATTCTAATTTTAAAATATTCTCCTACTTTGATAATTAGCGTAGGATTCAGGAAGTTAAGGCATTCAAGTCAAGAATATGAATGATCTCTTCAAAGGAAAGATGGGAATTCTTTCTTGTTGTATCTGTTATGTATCCATCGAGAGATGTTGTATACATAGGTATTTATTTTGACAAATTTGTGAACAGGTCATCATCTACTTAAATACCCTGTAAGACACCTTTTGGATTATGGCAGGGAGATCTATAGGTCTTATCAAGTGGATGCTATACATTATTATAGAACTTTTGCATAATTTTTAAAGTAAAGGAAATTATTTATCACAAGTTTTTTCTTCAGATTAAATAGCCTCTTGTACTCCTGTACATTGTCTCTTTTCATTTCAAAGTTTATATTTGCATTAAAACCCTGCAAGCAGCCAACGGCGCCTGTCAGAGGGTGTAAAAACACTGATAATCTTCTTACACACTAACTGTTATTGGCTTATCTAATACTACAAGGGAAAAGCAACCAAAAGTAACTATCCCTCCTGGCTATCACTTCCCTGAATTGCTTCTTAGTTTTCTCTCGGAGCTCATGCACGTTGCTAACTGGAATAACAATATCAGCTATCTTGTCAATGAGATCTGTGGTGTTATACTTTTTGAAAAGCTTACGTCAGTAATCAGGTCTTCTATGCCTAAGTGAAGTCCACCTGAGAGATTCTATCATAGCCAAAACACTACTGTCGAATCTAAATTCTCCCTTGACAAGGGAGATTACTATCCATTCTTTGTTGAACCATCTCGAGCAATACTCGAGTAGAGGTCTAATTAAGGAAAAGTATGCTATTTCCTTTACTCTTGATTAACATCCCCTCAGAATCCTACTGGCTAACCTTGCATCCCATTTGCCTTTCCTATTACGCTTTGAATATGCTCTTTGAAGGAAAAAGTAGTACTGAGCGTATTTCCTAGGTATTTGTGATGCCTCACAAACTCCATAGGATGTCCTGAAATATGATACGATGTACAGGTAATATTGGAAGAATACGTAAAAGACATAACTATGCACTTCTTTACATTCAAGCTGAGCTGCCAATCACTACCAACCTGAAATGAAGTTTAGATCGTTCAGTAAACAAATGGTGTCATCCTGTGATATGACCTCTCTGTAAATAACAGTATCATCAGTGAATAGCCTAAATTTACACTTAATATTAGTAATGGTTGATCTGTTTCCCATAGAAATACGCGAAATATTCATAATTTATTATTAAAAAATCATTCATTGGCTTCATAGTGTTGAAAATTATTTATGTTTCTAATTTTATCGTAAAATACATGGTGCATGTAAATGCTTAGAGTCTAATTCACATAATTTATCAAAGGCTCTTATTTACTGCTAGTTCTTACAAGGCTCTTTCTGTTTCATGTCCTACAGTAATGTAATATAAGACTAAAAAATTCTATTAATTTCATATTTCCATTAAGTCTCTGTATTTCAGTAGTTTAGTTTGTGTAATTTATTTTGAAATTTTAATTAGCTTGGGAAATTATGCCTATTCAAAGGAAATATTATGATCATGACTATCATTTGAAATCATTATAATAATAATAATACTTATGATAAATCTTTCCAGATGGCTCTTGATGGTACCTGTTATGGTAAGGGTAATCTTGTGTCCTCAACATACCATACCTATTTTCTTCTAATATCATTCTGTTTATTGTGGGCTCCCAGATAGCCAAGTGGGCAATGCATTTGACTGCGGTGAAAGTGGTCCTGGGTTTGATTCCTGGTGGGGGCCTATGTGCTAAATGACCTTAGCTATTGAAGCACTTTTAACAATACTGTGTTAACTGCTATGCATTTTACTCATTTGAGGTGGGCATGTAAGCCTCATTTCTTTGTTTAATCTGAAATTTGTATTTATTTAGCCTTTAACATACTTAGGTTAACTGATATCGTTTCTGTATCTTGAGATAAGGAACTTCCGTAACTGGAAGTAAATACCTTCTGTTAATTTTTCTAAGTTTTAAAGAAACAAGGATGCTTGGGCATTATTTAATGGACAGCATTGGCATTGTAATTTTTTGTATTTCATGTAATTATGTTTTTTATTTTTGCTTAAGGCCAATATAACACCTGCTAACTGAAGTTTTTCCTTTGACCCTAAGTATGACAAATAATTCTCTCATTCATAGTATATCAAAGTCTTTGGAATTAACAGGTTGAAACTCTTAATGCTTGGGCTTAATAGTAAATAATCAAGCTTATGTGGCATTGGCTTCTATAACCTATATCACTCAGATTTTTACCTCACATGGTATGCTAATTTTCACTGGCTGAGCCTATGACCTCAAAATTCCATAACACACCAACCAAAAAACTATTCAGTAAAGGGTATTGAATCCCAGCTGTCTGCTCAGAAACCATATCTGCATCTTTCCTTAGAAATTTCCGTAATCCTTCTCGAATAGCAGTTCCTTAAAGAATTGTTTGATTATGAAGTTTCTTCCTCTTGGCACCATAGCTTGTGTTGAACTCTGGCCTCTATCATTGCCATCTGCTTTGTTACAACTTCTACTATGGTAATGTGGAGGTAATTTTATAACTCCTGTAGCCATATTTGCCTAGTTTTCTTTTCATTTATATTTTGCCCTACAGCAATATCATAGCCATCAAAAGCCTTATTCATTCTTTTCTCATCTCTTAACCAACATAATCTTTAGGCTTTTATGAATCCTATATATAAAAAGAAAATGTCTGTCCGTCCCCCTATTTATCTCAGAAACGGCTCAACTTAGAGATCTGAAACAAACTGCATTGTGTTTCTACGATGCTGAAACCCTCAGGAAAACTATTTTCATCTCTGTAAAGGCCCGGGTTCGAATCCAGGAGCCCATAATACGTTTCCATAAGAGATGAATGTAAAGTACATTTTCATGACTTGCAGAGGTTGTTTCTTTTACAAAATTAAATTAGAAACACTAGTCCTACGAAATTGAGAAGTGACACAAGAAAAGTAAATGATCATAGATTCTTATTTAAGTCGTGAAATATTGATGTAGATTCAAACTTTGAAGAATTTGTAAAAACACACGGAAATTTTGTAAAAGTTTTGGGAAATAAACAACCCATTCCTTTGACAACTAAGGCCATTGTTAAATGCATGAATTATCCCTCATAAATGCACGGGGATAATGGATAATCCGTTCTTATAATTTTTATAAACAATGGTCTTACGAAATTGAGACAAGTGTTACAAGAAAGGAAATTTATCTTAGAATCGCATTTTAACCGTTAAATATTGATATAGACTCAAACTTCGAGGATTTTGATAAAAAACACGGAAATTTCGTAAAATTTTTGGGAAATAAACAACCCATTCCTTTGACAACCAAGGCNTCCCATATAAGTGCACGGGGATAATCAGTTCTTATAATTTTTATAAGAAATTTACGTAAAGTAGGCTTTCATTACTTGAAAACAGTAGAATAAATTTTATAAATAATGGTAAGAAATATATTGAGTTATTATCATCTTACAAGGGAATTTGTTTGTGCTTAGAAGGACAAGTTCTATACAATATTAGATATATTTTTAAACTAAATTCCGTCATGCTTGACAGGCATTTACTAGTCCTATGATATTCTCTTTGTTTTATGATTTCATGTTATCAATCAGTATGGGTTGGATGGCAGAGGAGGTGTCTCAATCTATCCTTAAGAAAAATTTTTTTATTTTCCTTATACGTATTCTTAACTCACCACCTTAGACAACATGTCGGTACATCTTTCTTAATGTGTTCTCTCCTAAGACTCTCTGACTGCTTTGGTTTTCTATCATAAGGATCTACATTGCAACTCTTTAAGCTGAAATGTAAATCTCTGTTTTAATTTTTAATTGAATGAGTTTTCAAGTCATTTGATATATGATTACCTTTAGTTTAAAGTGTTAGCTGGCATAGTTTGCTTTTCTTTGTGCCTGTGTTTATTGTATTATGCTTCTGTTAATTTTATTTTCATTTTTATTATTTTTAAGAGAAGGTGGTATCACTGATTATAGGAAATGTATGTAATTATTTGGAATGTGAGTTAATACTGATGGTGATCTTGAACATTTATACCATAGCCAGGAGAAACGTGGTTTGCTAATATTTATAAGGGATCTTTGTATTTAAGTATAATAACCATTCTGTCGCAAAGATTTGTTACTAATGCAATCAATGAATACTGTTTGCAGTTTTTTACCTTATATAGCCAAATTTAGATACAGTATACACTCATAACATATCTCCTGGCTGACAGCCTTTTAAATGCCTTATCAATGTTTCTCTCTTCCAATAGTCAACAGTTCCTTCATCAACACTGGCACTTTTACTGGAAACACTCTTATACTCTAGTCCATGGCGCTTCTTAAATCTATCCAGCAATCCATTGGAACCCTTAAAGTTTTCTATTCTTAACCTATTTGCTACTAGAATTGCTTTCTCTCCATCACTACACAATTGATGGGAAGATTTGTGAAGCACATTCCTTCAAACCATTCTATCAATATCATCCCCATTTCATTATATGATTGATTGCTATTTTTTTCTTTTGACAGCCTTACATCCAATTTTCCCTTCTTTTTCTAATATTTGATGTTTATTCTTCATTATACAAAAAAATGAAGATGGTGCGAGATTGAATTTTTGCACAATATCTATTGCGGGCGTGCTTGGGTTCTTCTCCACTTCTTGAATGATTTTCACTTTTTCCACAATTGTCAAATTTTTCTTTTACTCATAGCTATTATTGAACAATCGAAATTAAAAAGTAAAAAGAATATCTTTTATAAATGCTCTAGGGTTACACAGTGATCACAGACTAGCTGCATTAGCCTGGGGCATTGATAAGGTAAACAGAAGATCATCGGGATCATAGAAATACGTGTACATGCTTTCAGACAAGAAGCATAGATTTTTCAACTGGCTTAGATTTCTTTTATTTTTATGTAATGGTATCATTGACAAGCCTTTTTAAATGGCGCTTATTTCACACGTTCAGCGCCCATGGCCACTATGGTGGCCACATGCAGGCTTCAGTTTCCTATGTGCTCACATCCACTGGGCCTCTTTGTTTAGTTTCCCTCTTTCTTTAGGCCTTTGAATAGCTCCATATTTTTTATATTGGAATTGGGTGGACTTTACATTTCTGTTCGGCAGCGAACGTGTTAAATTAATTAGATGGAAAAGGTTACTTCAATATTTTTTTCGCCTAAATTAAAGTGACTTAATAGTAATACAGTTATTGTTTCTTTGATTGTGTGGTATAAATTTCATATTACAGAATGAAGTTGACGATTCAAGATTACATATTCTTGCACCATTTATTGTTCGCTTGTTTATATCATAAGCTTAACCTCCTAACAAGCAAATTGGTGGGATATTAATAAAAGAGTAAACTAATGCAGTGAATGTTAATCTTTTATTTAACTAAGGAAACAGAAATGACACAAAATGAGCAGAAACAAAATTAATGCAGAATGTCAACCTGTTAGCTAATACTTCTTAGCACCAGCAGTTTCCGTGAGGTTATCATCAGTTTAGCACTAAATTGAGCATTTATATTTCGAGGACCAATTTTCTTTTTCACTAAATGCGGGTAATAGATTAAATTGAAATTCACTAAATTCACTAAGAAAAAATATTCACTAAATGCAGGAACATTAAATCAGGGTTTTACTGTATTTAGTTTTTCTGTCATTTACTATTTGTTTATTGGCTCTAATTTGAGTTATAGATTTTTATCTCTATTGGTTTTTCTATACTCTTATGTCAAAATGCCTACATGTTTCAGTATGTTGTATGATATTCTTTGTGCTAAGAATTTGAATTGGTATATTTTACCCTTCAGTATTTTCCTTCATAAAGGAAACATAATATGTGTGATTAAATAAATTTGTGAATTGAGATTTCAGGAATGTAACCCCAAATTTCAGCAAAGAATAAATACTTGGTGTCGAAGTCACCAGTTGTTGATGAAGCTCAAGTTAAGAAACTTATCCCTGAAGAATGGTAAATTAATTTTTCCATTTATCCTTTCAGGACCAACAGCAGGTTGAACAACCGAACACAGGGTAAGAATCAGGAAGCATCCACTAAGAGAGAAATACGTTCAAGGGAAGGCACCACACTTACTAGTACACCTTTGGCCAAGAATCCACCAGCAGGCAGAGATGACACTCCAACAAGAAGGTCTGTGAGACAAACAGGAGTGAAAGCCAGTGCAAGAGAAAGGGCATCGCCTCCCCCCAAGACACGAGGTGGAGGAGGAAGTGTATCCAGTCGAGCTAAGGAATCTGCAGAGAAGGCATTATCAGAGCAGGAGGTGAACACAAGAAGGAAGACCAGAAGTAGTGGTTCGTCGGGTAAATAAGCTTCTTATTGCCATATTTTTCTTATTTTTTAAAATTCTGCATTTTATTAGCTGCAGAAACTTAATTATCTAATTTAGGTCATTATTTATAGCATCATTCTAGTAAATGCACTAAATAATAAAGCAAGAGAGTTAGGAATGAAAATAAACATACAAACCAAAGTAACAAGGTTTATCTAAGAAAAGAAAGCTAAATTGACAATTAGGGTGGATAGGGGAGTAACTGGAACAGGTAGACCAATTATCTTACTCGAGTAATGTTCTCGCTTGGAATGAAGGTCCACAGATGAAGTTTAAGAGAGAGCATTATTGGCCAAGTAAGCTATCATGAAGTGAAGGGAACTTATGACTGGAGATCTTCATTAAGGAATCAGTGAAAGACTGGTAAAATCCTTGGTGTAAAGTGTTTTGCTGTATGGGTGTTAAACATGGACCTTGAAAGGGAGGTAATCTAAATTCAAAAAAAGGCTTTTTGGATGTGGGTATGGCACAGAATGGAGAAATTAAGTTGGTCAATAGAAAAACAAGTTATGAAAAAGGGGAGGGTTTTAATCAATGTAATTAAGCATCTACAGAGAAAATGGGTGGGTCAGATATTGAGAGGAGAGGGATTGCTGAAGATTGTAACTGAGGGAAAAATGCAAGGAAAAAGACTCAGGGGAAGATTAAGACAAAACATGTCAGATGAAATTAAGGGTAGGGTAAGTTACTGAGAAATGAAAGAAATGCTATTAATTAGGGAATATTAAGGCACATAAACCGACTGAAAGGTAGATCACTAATGTCTGTATTCATTGCAACAGTTCATCTATCACTTTGTTATAGCTCATACAATCAGAGTCGCATATTACATAACTCAATTTGAGCCAAGTTTCTTGTGTCAAATTATTCATCCAGCTCGCCAAAAATTAAGATAAAGCATGTCATGATGATGCTAATATCATAGAAAGCTTCCTGTCTGTAATAGTTTGTTTCACAATTATCTAAATGAGTTCATGCTTTATCTCAGTGAAGCTACAACCAGTATATCTCCTTTGAAAAACATCCATCTAGCATTATGTTTTGATGATGATATGAGGTAGTTAGTAATACCAAGATTTTGGAAGCATTTCTCATGATTAGTCATTCATATATTTGTTTGCTGTTTGTTTACTAGGGAAATTTTCTAAAGTCATATCCTTTGATTTACAAAAGCAGAATGTAAATTGATTTTTCGATACATAGCTATTATTATGTTGATTCATGCAAGTGTGTTTTTGATGCTTGAATAATGATTAATAAATTAAATTTTGAAATTACTATCCTTATATAACAAAGCCTGTTTATTGTAACTCAATTCAAAGCTCTCAATAGTGGTTTTCACCATACAGCTACCAAGCTATTTAGTAAATCCTCCCAAGGAGGTAATTGGGTTATCCCACAATTTAAAGAGATAAGGGATTGTGATTGGAGATCATAATATATGACATTACTAATGTTCTGATGGAAGAAAGTATAACTTTTTGATGGGAACCTAGCTAAAACATTTCACACTCTCACTTAAATTATGTTAGGTTACAATAATTATCAAGTAGAATAAAAACTTAAATTATCTTAAATCTTGTTTCTGTAAAACAGCATTCAGCTGAAGAAACTGAATTTTTGATCAGGGCCTCTCCATTAGAAAGGTGGTATGCTAGTGATCTCTGTGTTTATAGTTTGCAAATGGGAAGATATCTGGTAAAGTTCTTATTGTTTTTATCGCATATAAGAGTATATGCAGAAAATATAAAAATATTATATTTAATAACTTAAACGTCACTTCAAAAAATTTTCATAAATTTTTTTGCCATGAAAATTAATTGTGTGTGGCCAATTCTTTTTTAATGACTGTTGAATCTATCACTTATTGCTGTAAAAATAGTTCTATCATATCTTTTATAGATATCATATCATTCTATTAAAATATCTTTTTATTCCTCGCACAGTGTCGGAGTCAGAGCTGCCCGCAAGTAAAAGAAGAAGACTTTCCAAGGATAAGTGACCCATCATTACTGATGGCTCGCCGCCATCACCTTCTCATCTGCCACCTCTATGGTGATATGTTAGCGTGCAATCATTGCCACTTGTTGAGTGGTTAATATTAGGGGAAGTGTGGCAGGGAAGGGAATTAACCCAGTTGCCTGTCTCACCTTCCATTTTATGCCTATGTCGCGCGGGTCGCTTGTAAGGCGAGTTTGCAAGGATTGACGAACAGGTCCATCTTACCTCTTCGTCTCAAATTCGTTCACATTAAATCCCATGAGCTCACATCGGGGCAAGATTTGGGGAAAAGTTTTTAAACACCAATCATTTTTGTCTAACATGCCAAATATCAGTACGGCATGGATGAAAAATGAAAGAATTATTAATTTGCCCAAGAAAAGGTTCTCGATTTTGCCAAAGTGTAGCAGAACGTTATTCTTGTGATTGTATCGATTGTTTTTATTTTTCGGGGGACCTCTGCCTTTTTCTCTAATCCCCTAAAAGGACGAACTATAAGGGATGAATGTCTTTTAACAAGAGGGAACTGAATTGGTAAATCGAAATCAAGGGAGGGCAATATGCCTTGGCTGAAGTTGTGACTCTTTTGTTTCCCCTCTCTCCTCTCCTTGATTTTAAAACCATGTAGATACTATGCTGCCTTAACAAAACAAAAAAAGAATATAAACTATTGAGAGACGATTCCTTCCTTCGAGACTCCTCCCTCTTAAATCACCTGTTGTTATATTTTGTATAAGTGTTGAGTGATTGGGACATGTAAATAATTAAGTTTAGGTTGTGTGAGAAGAATTACTTTGTGTACATAATATATTATAAAAAAGCATTATTACATGTGTAGGATGAGAGGGGACGTGAGGTTTGAAAAAAAATGTTTATTACCAAGTATGTTTGCTTGCAGACGGAAGGAGATAGTAGTTTTTTGTGTGAGAGCAGGCAGTGAATGTTAAAAAAGTGCATTAGTTGGCATGATATCTAATTTCCTTGGACATTCTACCCACCTCCAGTTGTGATATTTTCTGATACAGAAACTAGCAAGGTTATTTGATGTGGAGAGCCTCGTTGGGAATCAGTGCATCTTTCTCATTTAATTGGATAAGGAGAATAAAAGGGTGTATTTAGTTTTTCAACAGGGTGGTTTTTATTATTGAATCAGTGAAAGACTGGTAAAATCCTTGGTGTAAAGTGTTTTGCTGTATGGGTGTTAAACATGGACCTTGAAAGGGAGGTAATCTAAATTCAAAAAAAGGCTTTTTGGATGTGGGTATGGCACAGAATGGAGNTATATAAATAAGAATATAAAAAGTCTGTCAAATTGTAAATACTGTTGTATATATATTGATCCTGAATACACTTTTAGGGTAAAAACTGTACAGGTGAGACATTAGGATATTTGTATTTTAGTACTATTGTAGCCAAAATGACTGTTGGGAGTGCTGCTTTGTACCTCACTGTAGTGTTCTGTTGATAGAAAGAATGTGTTATATCCAGTCGTTTGACTTAAGTAAAAAAAATTGTCGCAAAGAAACCACGAAGAGAGAATGTATAATACAGACGTGAGAGCCTTTTGTGTCTTTGGGCGTTAATTGACCTTGGAATTGTAGTTGGTTTTTATATTCAATCTATATTTTATGGGCTTGCCTTTTCCAAAAATCTCAGATGGCAAGTTTTACCTGTACCAGTTGTTTGTATATTGGAAAGGTGATTTATTGTAACAATACAGACACTGTATAATGTATACTTTTTTGTGTATAGTTTTTAGCATATTCACCACAATGATCTTGTTTCAGTTGACAATTCTTCCTTTCTATCCCCCATTTTTTTGGTGATTTGTACCAATTGTTAAGAAGAAAGTATTTCTCCTACTCATAGTCTACAGTTTCAAGATATGTCTCCACAATATCTGTATTTTGTATTTTTCTATAAATGTAGACTATTGTGTAATATACAACTCTGGCATATGCAGAAATTAACTATCTCCAAATTGATTACTGGTTGCAGAACAATACGTATAGTTAAAAGCCAGTCTCTTGCCAGGAGTGTGTTAACCTCCCTTTCTGTGTGTGTACAGAAATGCATTTAAGAGAGAGATATGTTAATATTATTATTAAATTTTAAAATCAGTAAGTTTGAGAATATTTCATGCTTAAGCATCAAATAATTTGAATCTCATTGCCCCCTATTTTAAGTACAATTGAATGCTCTAGTACAAAATGCTGGAAATTACTAAGGACCATTGATTAGCATTGTATATATACACTAATAATAATCTATTTGCCTTAAAATTTTCAGGTAAGCGGAATGGTTAGTAATTTTTGGAGGAGCCTTTTAAAGTTAAAAATGGTGAGAAATGTGGCTTAGGTTTGCACCTTATGTGGGCACCCTAAAACTTGCTAGTTGACACTACCAACTCAAAAAAAGTGTAGATGAGAGTTATATTTGAATATTGTGTAAACGGGCATTGAAAGAACTGGGTGGTATTTAGTGCAATGTATGAAAGTTACAATGGCATTCAGGACTTGGAGAGTGTCAGTGGCTTGTCATTTGATAGAATTGTGAATGAATTTCCTTTTAAAAATAGTGTGATCAAATTGTTTGTGTGTATACCAATTAGATGGTAGCGTTATTTATACAGCTTACAAGTTCCCTCTTTGAGTAATGTTAATATTATTTTATGGGGTGTAGGTTTAACTACATTCATATTTGTTCATGAATAGATTGGACTATCTTGTTTTCAGGGGTGGTCTTGGGGGGCAAGCAATGGATTTTGCTTGAAGTCCCTAAGAGCACTTATTGTTTCCCTTTACTTCATAAAAATCATTAAGAAAAACTGAACTTGGTTAGTTATTGCATCGTACATGAAATCAATCACTCACCTACATCACCACATACCTCACTTTCCCTAGACATGGGTTCAAATCATAATGCGCTTTACCCCTAAGAAAGGTTTAGGAATGAAGAAATTGGAACCCACGAGACCGCCCCTGTTAGTAACACACCACCTTTGAAAACATTCTACATATTGTATTTTTGTGAAACGTTTACCATGGAAATAGTATGATGTTGGTTGTTGCGATAGGTGAGAACTTATATGAAAATCTTAAGATAAAGTAATTAGATTTATTTGAGAATTTGATATTGTGCTTTATTGAAATTGACTACATATTTTACTAATAAGTTTTGTGTGTTTGGAGAATTACTGCTAATAATTTGTGGAATTCTATCATCAGAATTTTCGTAGCTTTATAACAAGGTGTGATTTTTAAATTGAAAAGGAAAATATGGTTAACATAATTTTGAGAATCTGAAGAAGATGCATAATCTTGTAAAATCCTTACCAAGGAAAACGGTGCATAGGAATTAGACATCAGTATGATTCAGCTTTTAATGATTATTTTAAATTAGTGGAACTTAAGCTTCATAAAAGAAAACCAATGGTTGATATAAGATGATAAATATTTTCTTTGTTATTTGCTTCAGAAGCTGAATCCTGAAATTGCAAGACAAGCTGGTGAAAAAACCAATTTAAAAATACTCATCTGTCATTCCTTTTTTACGGTACTCTTTATAACTATGTCATTCCCTGGTCAAAGAAAACAAAATCTTATCTTTAGAGGTGGTGTGTTTTAGTTAATCTTAGTCTGAAAATGATTTTTGCCTAATTATGCGACCAAGCCTCTTTGTACTCATAATCAGTACCATAATGAGAAATTGGAAGCTGCATTCTAACTTATTGACAATTTTAATTGCTGCTGGAATTTATTTTTGCATCAATTGTTTGCATAGGATTTTTTAAATGATTCATAAAACCATTGTGGTGTTATTGTTTTTATTTTTAAATCCACTGAAACTTACTGCTCGGCTTTATTACTGCAAATTATCAAAAGACTCTCTATTACTGAATGCAGGTTTTCACTTAAGCCTATTGCCTGGTTAATATTAATTACTCAGAATTCATGGTGTTATTTCTATCTCTAATATTGTCTTCAAAATTATGAATTTAAGCTTGAAAGGATTTTGTTTTCAAACTATAACTTTCAATTATTAAAATATACAATATATTGCTCATGCCCATGGTCTGTAAGACCAGTAACACTAATCTTAAGGAACATGGAAGTTCAGTGGTCTCAAGTCCCACTTCCTCTGTCCTCAAGACATTCATCCAAATGTGCGATAACTTTGCTAATTGGTATAATAAAATATTTTATGAATATCATTATGTTGATGAATAGCAGTGAAACTATTGTAACATATGTTTGCTATTAGGAAAATGAATCAACTTCAGTCCACCATACAAGTTCCAAAGTCCCAACAGTGGGACAAATTCCACCAGATAGGAAAAACTAATGTTGACCTCAACTCCTAAAATAGAGTTCATTCTTATGATAAAGTCATTTATGACAAAAAATACTGATTGAACGGAAGCCTTGTCAACTAATTTGATAACACAAGTAAACCACTTATGGCTTATTTTACTATTTATATCAAAATTCTTGTCTGTTTTACTCTGATGGAGCAAAGCTACATGAAGTTGAACTAAATCCATTATTATTAGAGGCAGAAGTTTTAAATTAGACTTGACTAGTCTTGGACGAAATCTTCTCAGTATTTACTGAATCATCAAATAAAGGAGTATCTCAGAATAATTTGACGAGGATATGGCCAATGCCTAAAATTAATATTTAAAAAATCACTGGTGCCGTGTGTAATTTTTCTCAGTTTACTCCTAATAGCAGTGTTATGATTCGTCTTTGAACTAGTTAATCCACCATGAATGTAAGTGGTGAGACATTTTGAAAATTTGGCAATCGACTTCTCCTATGTATGTAAAATGAGTTGTTTGTAGGCTGAAGATGAGATGCTACAACGGCCGATTTCCGCTCTCCAAATTAGTCGAGGTTTTTGTGGATGAATTGCGATGATTCAAGCTGCATAGGAAATTAATAGTAACGTGTTGGTGTCTATTATTTCGATGCAGGAGCATCACAAGTCTCCGTGGTTTGTTCACTTAAAAGAATTTTCTCATTATATATTTTAAGAAGGGTGGCAAGCATACGTTGAAACAGAGTTAGCGAAGGTGAGGTTGCATTTCGTAAGCTAAGCCTATGGTGATCATTCGTCTGGCGTTATGCGATCCAGTCCCGTGCCATTGTGTCATGTACAACGTCCAGCATTTTCAATACTGTACATTTTCAACTTTTTATTTAATAGAGATTGGTGACGCATTTTCCTTGTAGCAAAACCCAGTTTCACCAAAAGATTCATGCTCAGGAAAAGAAGGTCTGAGAATTTTTGACACTTGATCACATAGGGTATGAAGCTCCATGACACAATGATCGAGGAAGTTAGGAAATGCCGTGAAATCATTTAAGGATGGACCCCCATACAGGACTACAGTGTGTCGATGACTCATGCATTCAAATTGCAGGTTCTCGCTTTTTTTTAGGAAAATAGTCACCATAGTCTACCGGCTGGTTGAGATCTTAAACTAAGGTCTTAATCTGATAAGCACAAAAATGTATTATTTGTAGGGGAAGTGAATTTGTATGTGAAAGTGAGTGAGGGCGAGGCGAGGGCAAGTGAAATATGAGTAGTAGTAGTATTGTTAAAAGTGCTTCGACATCTAAGGTCATTCGCACGTAGGCCCCCACCGGGAATCGAACCCGGCACCGCTTTCACCGAAGTCGAACGCGTGAAATATGAGATGAGGGCGTCCGGCTGTTCTGATCAATCATAATGAGACATCTTATTCAACTGTCAGTTGCCTACTTTCCAAGGGCATAAAATAATTTTCTTTCCTCGGAGATGATTGAAAATCTGATCCTCCCAGCCCTGCCTATTGTATAAAAAAATCTAAGTATTCACTGTATTGGAATTCTGAATCACGAATTTTCTCGTTCGCAAAAATATGAAGAAAATGCTCTTTCTAAGGAAAAGACGTGTTAATTAGTTTAATAAAAGATAACTTCCATTCTTTTGAAATGATTACACCTGCATTCTGGAATAGCCAATGCAAATATCGACTATCTGTAATCATTATTTCGAAAGTTGGTTAGGTCATCTACCCCTTCATCATTATTAGCAATCAAATTACTTCTTTCTTATATCCTCAGCTACCATAGTTCCATGTGAGTTTGGATCTGCATATAAAGTGCAGCACAATGACCCTACGAATAACAATTTTTATAGCAATTTTTGAGGAGAAACCAGGATGCTATTATTTAGCATCACCCATACCCTAGTAGCTTTAATATAACCAAAGCAACGATCGAAGTCGAGAGAATAGTAAATGAGGTGTACCCTTCGTATTATCTGTACAAAAAGAGATGAAAAATGTCTCTCTCCAAGCATGGAAGCAGAAACCGCAAGAGCCGTAGTTAAACGATGTGTGTTTACAGAAATTACTATGTATTCTAGCAATAGTACTTTCATTTCTATTGATTTTGTAACGAAATTTGTTGTGCTCATCATTTATTTCAATTTCTGTGATGGGATATTTTAATACCGTTCTAGGTGTTGAGCGTAAGATATTAAAAAGATGTTTTACAATTGTTAATCATGTATGTATTGGACTTATATACAGTCTCTGAAAAATGCGCGATCGATGACAGACAAAGACCTACAAAATATTCATGCCGAATAAAGAATTGAAAATGTGTGCGTTGAGATTCGATAAAAAGAAGTTTCAGGACCTACAAATAGCAATTTTTTAGCCAGAATCTGCGATAGTAATCTAATGTTATAAGTGCGTCTAAATCACCTTTGGATGGACATAGTCTGGAATTTTCCCAAGTTCTTTGTTAGATCTTCGGTTCAACAAAGAGCCATTAAGTAATATTTAAAGGAATTTATCTATAAGTGAAAGCTACATTATGCTTAAATTGAAAACAAACCCGATCTACGTAAAATTTGAAAAATTAATTTTTGAACTTTATTAGAAATAGATAATGATGAAAATTTGGAGACTGACGAATGATGGAAATAAGACAGAGGCCGTGCGCACAATGAGGACATCATTCTTAAGGGAGGATGATGAAATAAGCTTAAAAGATTTATGAAAGAGACAAGGATAAAAAAACGGTTGAATATTTAAGTATGAGTCCCTTTTTTTGTACTGGCCATTCTAATTATGGTAATATATCACTCAGTGAACCAATGTTCTACGAGATTGAATAGTACATAGGAAATAGAAAACCACAGACAGGTGAAGAATATTTATGTTAGTTTACGCTCTCTCAAAGCAGTGATTTCAAACTGACATTTAAATTATTATTCATATTTTGCAACCGAAAGGTCTCTACTTTATTTGCAGACAAGTAAATTTCAGTCCTCACCTCAATTTAAAATACTCAGCATCACGTTGCTAATTGCTCAAACAGTTCTGAAAATGACTTGTGACTAACTGATATTTGCCAACCGTTATCTTTGCAAGTTAATTTGATTTAATGAATTGCTTATTAACTGCCGTTTAGTTTGGCAACAATGAAAGTAAATATTTACCGCGTAATTTGACGAATTGAGAAATACGTTGAGTCATTTTCGATAGTGTGCTTGTTTACGTTCTCCGGAAAGTATTCACTCTAATGAATATTATAAACTATTATGCTTTCAACCATCTCCAGAACTGCCTCATGTGCAAGAAGTACTTTAATATTTAACGCTGACACAGTTTGGAAGACGGACGATGAATCTAATCTGAAACGGAAAAATTTGGAGGAATGGGTTCGGTTGAATCGCCTCGAAAGACTACTCAAAAGAACAACTGTATCAGATAGTTTTTCGTTAGTTGTAAAGTCACGCAGTAAAACTGTGAGATGTATTATTCCATTCAGACCCTTACTCGTGCTTGGTAATTATGGTTATGATAAGTGTAGAGAATATGTATATACCGCTGAAGTTGGAGTGAAGGCATGTCAAGATGCTCTCGATCGAGCCCTAGAGACTACCATCGAGCCGTGGATGCTACCAGAGGTGGAAGATGCTTTCACATCAATATCGAAGGGTTTATCAGCTCCAGATGATTTTGTTCAGTAAGTTATTGCAGTAAATGTTGCCAAAATGATTCCAAATTTTGAGCATAAGTCGATATGTTCAGTTTCAATTTAAATGTTTTTATTATTTATCCTATAATCAATTTTTTTGATTCAATGTACCGACAACTAAAATACGTTCAAAATTCTAGGTATTGCTCGGGAATAATTTCCGAATCCTACCCATGCTGTGGACAGTTATATCCATTCTACAAACCTACAACCATACCTTACTCAGCCTTCGATCACGAAAAACAAAAGAGTGCACATTCGTAAGTAAACGACGCAATTTTGAAATTTTTGTTTAGTTTTAAATTATTCTGTTCTTGAAAAGCGGAGGAAGTGGTTAAGACGCCACTAATTTTAGAGTTTGACACCCAAAATTTATTTGAATGTTTTATCTGACAAAATTAGTGTTAAGTAAAAAGAGATGTAATTTCATTAGGCATATAAAATCTAAATAATTTTGAACGGAAGGAATCCCATGAAAAATATGGATTCCTTCAACGTTAATTCCTTCTTCTTAAGTACGCAGTTAAACTTTTTATTTATAATTATATATATACATACACACACATATATATATAATATGTGGATGACGTCTACTTTTATTACGGAATTCCTCCGTTCATGTAATAAATGAACTGAATTATTTTGGCTAACATTTTGAAAGCATACTCTCGGTACCGAAAGTAATGTTATTTCTAATTATCATGAAGGAATTTTAAGTCGCATTACCTTCCGTAAGGTAGAATGCCTTAGGAATGACAGAATTATATATCTGATGTAGTGCATTGCTTATTAAGTTTTAAATGAATATTTAAATATGTGATTGTTGAATCAACTCTTCTAAACTGTTTTCTGTGAGCGATACTTTCTTTTAGCTAGTAGGCATTCATGTAAAATCTTTGGTACAGCTTGTATACAGCTTCAGAGTTTCCAGCTGAAATTGTTTTCAACAAATAACTGTCCTATTCCTCATTAAAAGTCATGAAAAGTTAGCAGATCTTAAAATAGCGACCATTGGTTATGCAGTCTAATTTAATATTTTAAATTCTTCAAAAATCCTGAATTTTTCAAAGTGACCAATACTAATATCGAAGCAACGGAACAACTTACCAGTTACTGTTTGCCGCAAATAGGATTTGTATCTAACTATTTATGTTTAGAACTGATCACCCTTCTTTGTTCAGAAATTTGATGAATTTCGATTCCCATAATAGCGGAATGAAACAGTTCTGAGATCACGTTTACGTAATAACTGGCTATTTTTCTGGAAGTAAGCCCTTCAGCAACGAACATTTTTAGGGGAAAGAAAGAAAGATACTGTTTAATTGGAATAAATGTGGACTATCATGAATGGTATTGTTACCCATGATTAATTTATTGGAGCAATCGCTTTTCTTAATTTTTATGAGCTCATGTCCGTAGGGGTGCGCATATTCACCAAATATCATCTATTCTGGAGGAGGCGGCAAAAAAGGCTCATCTAATCTGCGAAGACTTCACAGAATATCAGTTTAGAATGCTGGATTTTTCGTCTGCATTGAAACTCGTGCGGTATCCTCAACTGCTCTTCCCAGTAATCAACTTGGATATCCCGTATGAAGTTAAAGAAGTTGAAATCGCCGCAGACTTCGCAGGAAAATGCTACCAACAACCCATCTGCGTGGGTAGGCTCCTTTAATTTTTAAATTTTCCTTAACGAAAGCATTTGTAACTGATTTCCTCATTAGTGCTATTGTTAATTTAAGGCTTCAAAATAATTCTGGCGATAAAATTTCTTGCTAACGGAATTAAGAATGACTACAAGTTGTAAATCATTTAATGCATACTACTTTTCTGTTATAGTCACCGTGCGTTCTGCTGATTCCATGTAAGCCCCAATATTACGGCTCATCTTTCTCTAAACCGATTATTTAAAAGAATATTCGCCGTTGTAGAATCCGTACCGTCGACAACATAATTTATAGTTTTCAAATTAAGAGAAGTTGGCTCCCAAGACAACAAATACAATAGAATTGCGCGACTAAAATTTCCAAATGAAATCACGCAACGCACAATCATTATTTCTGAAACATTACTAAATTATTTTACCCTCAGAACATACGGCGTTTCCTTCTATACGTTGGGTTATGCAATTTTGGTTGATTGTTTTTGTGAGCATAAAACTGTGTCAACGATGGAGAATCGCCGTGCAATGACTACAACAGAAAAGTACTGGAATCACAGTTTCTCTGACGGGATTCTCATTTCCGTGAAATTTACCGGCAGATAATTTATTTCTATCTCTATGTAGCGGAAAATTAAGGACGTGATTTGTATGATGCGAGGAAGCATCAAATTATGCAAATTTTCCTCTCTCTTGGTTATTGCCATCATAAATGCCAATAAAATTTTGTAACTTGACTGATAACATAAACTTGATAGCCATAACTTGATAGCCATGCTCAACTGAACTGGTCGCTCAACTTTAACCAAACAAAGTTTTAATTTCTCTAATTTAATAAATGTAAAAATCCTCAGTGAGGCTGACTATAAAGACTCTAAACTCTAAGGCCCTTAAAATTAAGGGAAGCAATTGTTCTCCCAAATATGCCGCTTCTGAGTTCGCCTAATTCATTTTTGATAAATATCTAAAGAAATAATGTAAAAAAATACGTTAAGTGTACACCTATGATTATATTACTCAGCCGATCTGGATAATTCGAACGAAGAATAATGACAGCAATGTATTTCAGATTCTCTTCGTAAGCCAGTCAGTGACGATGATATCGAGCGTTATCCTTTGCCACGGTTCTCAATTAATAATCAGAGAGAGCGATTGCTTTCCTACAAGGTACTCTCCGAGAGTGTCCGTGATCTTTGGAGTAATTGCTCTTTTAAGCTGATGGGCAATCAGAAAGTTCGACGAATCAACTTTTTTGATAAAAAAGTGGAGATTACCAACTGGACCAGCTGCGTCTGTAACCGTTGCTTCCCTCAACCGAAGCGCAAAAAAGGGAAAGTCAAGTTATCGGAGAGTAAGTCTCGCCTCCTTCAAACTACGAAGCACAGTACCCCAATGAAACCAAAAGGACTTAACGTGGAAGTGCCGGAGTTCTTCCCTCGGAAGGAAGATACTGCTTCTCATCGTGACACCGGACAGAAATATTTCCCTTCATCAGTTGCTACATCTCCTCAAGCATCCACCGTTCTTTACAACCAACCCCAGTGGTATGCTAATATTTACAACCCAGCTCCTATTCCTCCATCAGCAATACACCTAAACTATAACGCATGCACATTCGGTTCACCGAGCTTTAACTATCCCCAACCTCCATACAACTTTTCTCCAGAGTTTATCACTCAGATGGCACGGCAATACTGCTTCCAGAATCATTCAAACATGCAGCCGTATTCACAGCAGATTCCCCCAAACAATCTTGTTTCCGGTCCTCAGATGGCGATAGGATGGAATCAGCCTTCTCATTCTCTCAATAGAGTCTCTCAAGCACCAAACTACTCCACACGTCCTCCCTGTATGATGCCTTTCCAGCAGACTTGGGCACCCAATCCGTGCATGAATCAATATCAGCAAACTCCGAGCCCGCAGCAGACCCAGCTCGCTTTTCTTCACCAAACATCCCAGCAACTTCAATATCTACAATCTCAGACGAATGAGCTGACGAATATCTACCACCAACGATGGCAGAACGAGGCAGCTAATCAAAAGAATCAACCAAGAGCGGAACCGGAGATTCCCCCAATCGCACCGAGGATGCAGATATCAGAATCTGCAAAGAATCGTCAGGTTTCACCCCCGAAAAATATACCCGTTTTCCAGCGTCCTCCGGAATCGTATGTCTCTGCCCAAGGTGATGACAACAACAGAAGACGCCATGGAACAGGCGGAGGTGGTGGTGGAGTCGTTATGTCAAATCTCATCATCCTAACGAAAGGGAGTCGATGCAAGGATGCCAAGAACAAGATATGTCCAGCGGAAGTGCAAGAACAGGAGGACAGAGGAGCTAAAGTGGTCCACGATAATAGCAATGATGGGTTGGGAAGCTATAATAACACGGATGAAAAATTTATTGATTCGCTTCAGTGTCTATCGAAGCACTCTCTCGTTGGGAGTATTCCCGAGATGGTTTCAGAGTCCGAAGATCTCGCGGAGTCCGAGGAAATTCTTATTGATATTCCAAACGGTGCTAGCGTCACCGTTGACTCGCTGGCTGGAGAACTCTGCCAAGGAAGCTGCAATAACGATCTGGATTTCCTGAAGGAATCGATAATAATCACTTCCCCAGAAGTAACATCCACACCTAAGAAGAACAGAAGGAAGAAGAAATATAAGCGTGATCGTTCAAAGTGGCTAGATGCTTCGAATTCAGAAGTTCAGAATGCTATATTCCGACGACCAAGTGGTTCTGAGGTTTCTTTGACAGCTGCGTCTCCCATGGTACAGTCAGAATTGGAGGGTAAACAAAAGAGGGATGTCAACCATGAATTTAAGGTGAAGACTTTTTATTCCAACCCTTCGTTTCCTCCGATCAAAACTCATCAGTCCAGACTTATTGAAGAATCTGATATATCTTTGACGCCTTTACCTTCCGGGTGTCAGAGGAAATTATACCGAGACGTTTTGGCTCCGAGTGTTGACTTCTCCTGCCAAGCCGTTTCTGCTCAAGCTGTAGGGGTCTCCATGAGTGAAGATAGTTTAGAAGTACACTACGGGGAATTAGAAAAGTTGGCCGTAGAGCAGTACGAATCATCCAACGATAGTTTAAGCAGAGCATATAAAAATTTGGAATTTGAGGCGTTAGAGCAGTACCGTGGTAGTTCCGAGAGTTTCGTCAAAGATCTGGCTGGTGCTGTAAAATCTCATATGGATGTGAAGTCCGGTTGTGAGAATGGAGGCAGCAAGCTCTCGGTCGCTCATAATATCTCTGATGAAACTGTGCTTTCCGCCGATTCAACCGTATATAATAGACAAGGTAAATCCGTAATTTTCTGTAGTCTGTTTTCAAAAGAGAGAAGAACGAAAATGCCGATTTACTGCGTCAATAACATCTGTAGGTGTTTTTGGGGTATATAAATTTAAGTCAGAGGCATCAGATATTTTGAATATTGAATATATGTGGAAAAGGGACAAAGAAAGACGCCTTTCTTAAACTCCGTGTCATTTAAAAAGTTTCACTCGTAGTGCTCGGAGTTGATTTTGATTTCTTCTCTCCTTTCGGAACATACTAAATTTTCCCTATTATAATTCAAATAATTTACCTACCAATTCAATAATTTTTCGGAAACTACAGCTTAGAAACTAAATAAAGTGTCTGAATACATAGTTGGATATAAATATGGAAGGGATTGATTACTTATTGCGAAGGTAAGAGTACAATGTCTTAGAAGCATGTAAATGTTTCATTGCCAAAGTATTTATTATGTATTCTTATATCTTTGATTGATAGTTTCCGGAAATCATTAGTTATGTAATCGACGTAATTTTAGAACATATAAAAGTAAATAAGGTGCGAGGTCGATTAGGCTACAGAAAATTTAGCGCCAGGTCAAAGGAGCAGCTTCAAGTGAGTTCAACGAAGCCTCATGAGAGTCGCTGCCTCTTTAACCAGTTTAGTCGTAGTCATATCTTCCTTTACTGAATTTGATGAGGGTGTTTTCAATATCAGATAGGAACTGTCAAAAATTAAAGAACTATACTTCGATAATGGACAATTAAAAGTAACTTTATTTATTCAATATTTCGTTAGCTTAAGGCAGAAGTCATTTTGCTCAACTTTGCTTGTTACTGGGGGTATTTTTAATCGCACTTCACACAGGTGGATTTCTACGCACCTCCCCAAAAGCGCAGATTTTACCAGAGAGTAAAAAGAACTGGAGACTTTCCTTCGAATACTACGGATGGCAACTTCGTGTTTAGTTATTTCTATAGCTGTCACTGAAAAGGTCTATCGAAGGGTATCAAATTCCGCGAAACCAGTAGGGCGCCGGGTAAAACCCAGGATCTCCTGCATATACAAATATTCAGGTACCATTCCTAGTGTCCAACTGATTTCGCGGAATTGGAAGTCATTACCCTTTGGCATACTCTTGCAGTAGCCAGTGGCACAGATTCAGGAGCGTTTCAACAAGACTTTTATACACAGCCATGCCCCTTTTTCCTTCTTATGGCAATACACGCACACGTGTGTTAATATTCATCATGTAAATGGTTACTATGACATCATTGATGTCGCAGAATGATCACTTCGCTAACGCTTCTTCAATTACGTTCTCTGATTAATTAAACAACTTTATATTTTCTGTTCCAACAGCTATAAGAGTAGGAATTCTTGTAATTCGCGCGCTGGTAGAGGATGATGTAGCCACACTGTCGCTTGTCCCTCGGACCAGATATAGTAATTCTACCATTAAGCACATTAACATACAAAAGTTACTTATTTTCGTATCATAGAAACTTTTTAATATTATTAAGAATGCGATGATACAATACATTTTTCCTACGATAAAAACCCTAGGACTAGATAGATTTTAAACTTTTACGCCGATTAACAACAATATAACACATTCGAAAATTTTAAAAAGCTCATCAGTCTGGTTCTTATGCATCTCTGGATGAAATTACGTTTCCGTAAGTTGAGCCGTTTCTTTGCAATTGATTTTTATACACCACGAAAAAGCCGAGATTCGTAAAAAGTGCCGTTTTTTGGGTACCTTGGTTTAAATATTTCTTCACGGTAAATTTAGCTC
This sequence comes from Ladona fulva, assembly GCA_000376725.2. NCBI lineage: Eukaryota > Metazoa > Arthropoda > Insecta > Odonata > Libellulidae > Ladona > Ladona fulva. The sequence goes on along the minus strand of KZ308182.1, from coordinate 244,364 downwards.
TTCGTTGCCATCAACAAAAAATCCCAGCGATAGATTATAGAATTACCCTGACTTTGGTGAAAAAAATGTTCATATGCGTTGAGCACTAAGCTCGCAATAAATTAACAAATCAAGGGGCACATAATTAAAAATCAGATAGTAGTTTGGAGTTTTTCTGTACAGAATTCTTTAACTTAAGGTTGTCTAGATTAATTCTGTGACAGTGTTGTTGCATGTGTTGCGTTATGCTTGATTCGTTAATTTGGTCGTTTCTTTCCAAAATTTCCGCTTGCCGAAATACGGCTTACGAAGTGTTTTTAAACCTCTAATTCATTAATAGCCGTGTTCTAACCTTCTTTTTCTTACAAGAATATATGTTCTCATTTATTTAACGGCTTCTTTCATGTTGCTGTCTTCACTGGCCCCTGAAAGAATTGGTCTTTTCCCCAACCCTTTTCCTTTTTCTGCTCTCTCCTGAGCTTCTAGATATCTTCAGTAGCTAGAACAACCTCGTGTTCTACTACTAACTCATCGATGTCTGATTCATTAACTTCAAAGTGCGTAACCTTGTTTAAGAAAACAATCGCATCGTGCAAATGTCAATTCCGCTCTCAAGTCTCTTTAACTCAGTTTCTCGGACGCTTTCAGGACATGGTTTTTTTCAAGCTGATTTTTAACGTTCTTACGGAGATTAATAAGTTGCAAACAAAGAGGAATATTCAAACTATTCTTCTAGAAAATCTTGAGAGTTTTTTATCTGTATCGGTGGTAATATCGAAAATTTTTAGAAAAAACTTTTGAAGAGTCGCTTGAAGTTGGCAATAATATATAGGTCCATGCGCTGTAAAGGGGATGTGGTATTTGAAAGCAAGAACTTCATTTAAATAAAATACAACCCTTCGTCCTTATATTCTTCAAATTGTGGTGAATGTGCTGGAACATTTTCTAATACTAGAAGATCTTAATCGATAATCTGACTGTACTTGGTGGAACGCCATTTAAATAAATGAAACAACGTACTTCGTATTTTTATTTACGACCGGTTTCGACATACAGCCATCGTCAGGTGGCTGACTCTAACAGCCTGACGATGGCTGTATGCCGAAACCGGTCGTAAATAAAAATTGTGTGGAAAATACGAAGTTCGTTGTCTCATTTACTAGAGGATCTTTCTCAGGTAAACCTTCTTCATGTAGATACCGTTTTACGATAGGAGCAAAGATTTCAGTTATTCACTCGGGGTCTCGTCTTAGTTAAAGATTTGATCAAGCCTATACTCTTCCGTTTTTATCTTTCCCTGATATTCTTTTGCGTAATTTTTGGAAGCTTTTTTATCAGCGCCATCACTTTCTCCAAGGCTTACAACTTTCTTGACTCCGGCTCTTCTTAAATCTTTCCAACCATCCTTTACGAGATTTAAATTCTTAATTGATATCTTTGCTGCTGTTAGGCTGTTATGGACGACAACTTTTATGCAAGATAGCCTAGGCTATTAAACAGGTCATGTTTTGAGGTATACTATCCCCTTTTAGTTGCATCCCATTAATCCAGATGAGTAATAAAGTTTCCATTTCTTCCATAACTTAATTTCTGAGTGAAGAAACAATTGTTACTCCTTAGTATTAAAAGATTCGGAAATGTCCTTTGCGATCTACAGGAAGCCGACTTACACGGACCATTGTATTCCCTTCTCTTCAAATCATCCCGTTACCCATAAACATGCTATCTTTCACTCCCTCATTCATCGTCTTCTCCATATCCCTTTGTCACCCCATAATTTCGATCTTGAACTGAAAATCATACATTTCATTGCCGAAAAGAACGGTTACCCACCCAGTTTGATTAACAGTTTATTGCGGAAGAAACAAAAACTCCTTGCCATTCAGCAAATCTATTCCTCCGTTTCTCCACCTGATAAGTCCCCCCGCTACTTCATATTAAAATTTATAGACAAAATTTCTAAACTCTTCCCCATTGAAAATCTTCGCTCTGCCTTTTTACACTAGTTCCAACCTCCGATCTCACTTATGCAATGTCCGGGACCAAACAATTTTATTGAAAAAATCAGGGATCTACAGGCTTGATTGCGGAAACTGCAGAATCTGTTACGTTGGCCAGACTGGAAGGTCCATTCCCATTTTGCCAGGAATCTCATCGAGAATAATCACACTGCATCCTTCTCCCCCATTGTCCTCAACGTTGGTCACAAAGGAAAGAAGTTCGACCTGCTCGAACAGCTGCTGATTCACCGCCACCTTAAATTTTCTATGGATCTGGCTAATGAATGTCTTTTCGCCGAAAATCAACCCTTTCTCCTCAAAGCTGTACTTCCCCACTTACCCCCTGCTAGTCCTCTTCCATACGTTTCTTCTGCCATTTCCCGCTTTCCATACCTTACGCCCTTCTCCTCCCTCTCTTCTCCCACTCTCTATTTATGCTATTGTATGTATTCTGCTACGGTTTTCTTCCTGTTGCCTGATGATAAGGTGGTACCCTCGAAACCGGTCGTGTTTTGATCATATATATCTTCTGTGGACGGAGTCAGATTGTGTTTTTATTTACTAATCATGGAGAAGTTCCATCAGACATCGCCAGAATTGATTCATTATGTTACTCCTTAGGTCAGATACAGTTTTTGCAAATCTTTGTTTTCTAGACAGTTGTAGGTATGGTACGTAGATTTGGACAAGTTATATTTTGTGTGCAGTTCAATTTCTCTAATCCTTTTCTAATATTTTTGCGATTTCTTTATTTTGATATCTCTGTCGTGATTTTCTTCTTTTCTTTTACTAGCTTTCTTTGGTCCCATTACTGAAAAGGGTGATCAAGAAGTCGAAGTTTGTATTATAAATTATTTTATGAAAATAATATGAATCTGTTATAAAACAGGTAGTTAATAATAAATAATATTAAATCGCGAAATAATACAAACACCAACAAACCCTCGCCAAGTGAAATAAAGTGTTATAACTAGGACTAAGAAATTTCTCCAAGGCTTCGGTCACAGCCACACTCTATATGCATAAAGTTTAACTTGTCATTAGTGGCCTCTTCCAGCTTGTCCTGAAGAACTCATACCGTCCGAGCAAAGAAGAGTAGTGATGCTCATGCGAGCTAACTCAAAAAAAAGTTACTCCAAAATCGCAAACGGGAATTCTTCTTCCGACGAGGAACACGAACAGAAGGGAAACGCTATGTGTAATTGTCACACCAAGGAAAAAGAGATTTTTGTCGATAAACAACAATACTTTGTCCAAGGAAACATGGGCGAAGATCGAAATGATCAAGGGAAAGATGTCCTAATTAAAGGTGAGAAATTTTCACATTGTTTTGATGGGGATATGAAGGATCAGTATCCCATAATTTCAACTGTTTTGCTGTTGGTTTTTAGGTGATTCGTCAAAAAGAATTGCTGCCGTTGAAGCTAGGAATGTTAAATGTATCAAAAACGACAAATCTTCTGAGAATAAGAGCAATATACCTGTCCAGCCAGAGACCCCAAACGATCAGCGGACCCAGGTGACGATGATATATATGAAAAACAATTCTGAATAATTAATGAGTTGTCTTTTATCGTTATTTCTCCTTCTAAATTGCGAGTAATGCGGAGTAAATCAAAATTTTTTGCGGAATTTACCAAGGATTTTTATTTCATCATATCGGAGTAATTAAATATTATTAGTCTTTTACTGAACACAAAAGCGGATCTTAAATTTCGCATTAGAAAACCATTAAATTACAACAAATGCGGTTATCATTGCCTCGGAACTTAGCAAAAATATTGTTTCGGAGATGATTCTTATGGGATTAGTACACAAGGTAGTCTCTACTTCTGCGTCCTGTTATGGAAACGCAGAGCGTAGGATGTTTAAAGTTTAAGAACCGCCGTGTTGCAGTACTCGGGATGAATTTAGAGACAGACTAAGGTATTCTTATCACCATTTATGAGTGGAGACTATGGATACCTAGCAAAATGATTAAATTGAAATTTATGTTTAGACATTTCATCGATCGTTCCATACTAATTATAAGCAAAATATTTTTTCCTTAGATGTATGCTTATTTGTCCTAATTATGAGGCTTCGTAACTTACTTCTTACGCTAGACCTTTCCGGAAATCTCATTATTGTACCTCATTAGACTTGACTTTGATCTATACTATAAACAAAGACAGTGCTGCTTACACTAAGTCAGAATTTACCCTTTTAAGCATACGTTCTTCAATTGAGCAACTTTAAAGACGTATTTTTACATTTCCATTATCATGTTCTCTCGGCGTCTTTGATAGCCAGTCAAATATTTCAAGACCTTAACCGGAATACAGTCAATTAAATAAAAATCGGAAGACAGTAAATTAATACAAAAAATATTGAATTTCACAATGATGATATATGCTTGGTCAATCTCGTTAATTAGAACAATTGATACCCAGACTAACGAATACCAGTGATTGGGAATTTATCGGTCAAGAAAGATAAGGTGACTTTCGGACTTGGCGAACGAATTCATCTAATTAATGTTTTGGTAGATGTTAGAGCGTGTTCACGAGCGACAAATATCTTCTCATTCTATCTCACTATATAGTATGAGAGTGTGGTAATATTAACTAGTATTTACCTGTATTTCACAAGTTGGGGTCACACGGGAAATCGCATTTCTACTGACGAAGCTAATCCTTGAACGAAATATCTTGGTTAGCCGGGATATCAGTGCATTTAAAAGTAACCGATGTGATTTTACGAGTACATCGATGTCAGTCCCAAGAATATAATTCCAAAACCACTCATGGAAATTATAGGCATTTATATTTCTTGCTTGCTTCGTCAGACGTCCTTAAATCATGTTTTCTGAGCTCTTTGCCCATTTATGAATTGTTGAAGACGGTAGAGAGAACCAGAATAAAATTACAAACGACCTCTAAAAGAATCATCTCCAGCTCGAAAACTTTTATATGGAACCGAGGTAATCGCGTGTGCCCTTATTCGCAGTTCCATTTATTGAAAGATAGGAAATATGTCCATTTTACTAATCTAATAACTTTATTCCTCAAGGTCTCTCCCACGACTGGAAACAAATCCGCACGCGAGAAAGAGGACCTCGCCGACAGCGCAGAGGTTCCAGAGGCCTGGGTCCAGAAAAATCAACTGCAAGGAAACGTCGTTGATGATGACATATATGCTGAAAGTATAAGAAATCTATTCGTGTCGGGGACTATGGAAAATGGATTCGAATTCAGACCCGACGGTGAGAGCGTCAATGGGGGAAAGAAAAAGAGGCGTCGCAAGAAAAAACGGAGGAATGGAAAACTTGCCACCACGCAATGCTTCCAAACAAACCTGAATGAGCCGTCGGATGGAGCGCATGTAAAATACGGTTGTTACTTTCCAGAGGAGAGAGAGTCGGATCGATGCGAAGATTTATCTATAACTATGGCCGATGTTAGTGCCAATGACGTTCTAGTTTGCGAAGAGCTAATGAGAATCATTACCATGGGAGATATATCAAATAAAAACCCAGAAATATCTTCAAACCCGACTGAGGCTACCATATCTGGCTCAAATTCGGTATCTAAGGCTACTGTAGATCTTCAAGAAGCAATTGCGGAGCCGATAGTATTTTCTTGTTTGGAGGGAAGTAATAAGGAATTCACGAGAACAACTAACAAAGTACCTGAGTCAAAAGACGGAATATGTCTAGGAGAAATAATTCCCAATAGCGATAAAGGCGATAATAGCAAAATTATTACTCTTTATGAAAATAAACTGCTTGATTCGCCACAAATGGAATGCCTTTTAACACAGAAATTCAGCACCGACTGTGTATTCTCATCAAAAGAAGTAGAATGGAGTAGCGAGATCCAGGTAGAAGAACTGGAGGACGTTCAGTTGGATGAAAGAAATGACCTTGCTGCGAACGGAGGAACAAAGAGAAATAGCTGGACCGTCGATGAGACCATCTTGAATCTTGATCTGAACGAAGAATTAGCGGACTCGTTGCAATCCTTGGATCTTCAGGTGAATTTGATCAAACCACGCCACTCAATTTCCGCTCCGTCGCTTCAGAACGAAATCTCCATGGAGTCCCTTGCGAAACCCAGCGGTCCGCTATGCTCCAATTCCACCCCGAAGATGTCATGCGAGGCTTCTCCAGAGAGTTCTACGTCATCTCAGTCATCTAAATCGAGCCCCCTGAAAGACTCTGGCTTCTGTAAGCTGTTAGGAATATCCAAGAAGGTGGACAGTCCGAGAAAGCAACAACCAAACTCGATGTCTAAGAGACAGGCTCCTTCCTGTTTGTTGCAGTAACATGAATCACTTTGTCAAATTTTGCGTGAGACATATCAGCGATCTGCAGCCTTACTCGAGAAAAAAACATTGTCAGAAGCCTATTTTACTCGAATGTGTATCTGTAAGTTTGTATTATTGATTCTGTTCCACTTTAATTTTGTTTCTAAAATATTTGATGATCTCTTCTCTTTTCTTTGTATTGTCTAATACATGTTATGCGTGTAGTAAAGATCGGAGAATCTTCGTAATTGTGTGATTTCACTCGTTTGCAAGAATCTTTTCATGCGGAACAGAATACAAGATTTGTTCAGGTCTTTACCTGGCTGTGGAGTCATTTTTCTCTCCCCGAGAGGATCTTTTTCCAGTGAGTTCTGATTGTCAAAACAACTACAGATGTGATCTATTCTACAATAAACTTCTAGCATTTGATTCCTTCTTAAGAATATTTAGATTATTTTCTTCAGAGCCCTAGCATTAGCATTATCAAAATATTGTATAACCTGATGATGCTCTTCGGAGATTTTGGTGACTGTAGTTAAATTTTATCTTTAGCTTGAGACTAATAGTCGATTAAATTTATTTTCAAGACTGAGGAGGAAGAGCGAAAAATATAACGTGTTCTAGGTCTCCGGGAGGGAAATCGGTCGAAGTTCATTAGATTAGAGCTAGTCATCCTTGATCGGGAGTTAAATTATCGGACTTAAAAGTAAACCCTGAGACACTCATTATCTCCCTGGAGTTCCGTGGGAAATTAATCTCTCCTAGCTCTGTGTTGCAACGCGTGATATAATGGTTTTCTTGCTACACATATATCGATATCGATTCCTAGGGGCCTAAATAGTATTTCTAGGGGTCGATTAGAGTTCGGGAGTCGATTGGAGATTGATGAAAAAATGCAAATTAAAATTAACTTCTACAGTACTTAAGAAAGAATAAAAGCAATATGTAACGAGTGGCAACATATAGTTGAGAGAGACTGATTTCTCATGGAACTTTGGATAATAGTGAATAATAGTGATTGGTCTCCTTCCTAGCGACCTCCGCCTCATCAGCCGTGAAGATAAATTTAATAGACCGTAGTTACATGTGTACTCCATACCTGCATATGGTTAAAGTAGGGATGTACCCTTGTTCAAGGGAGGCTGATGGAGAGTTGTAGTCTTCCTGGTTCTCCATTAACAGCAACAAGTTTTTATACCTCTTCTTTGAAGTATCACATTATTACAATATTGTAATGAACGTTCCCCAAAAGTGCTGAACTCGTCCCTGAATGGACTGGGTATATGATGGTAATGTTTTCCTGACTAATTGGACAACTAATTATCTGCCAGAAAGGAAGTAGTAAAATTCGTATCCAAATTAGTGCCTTTCTCTCCAAAGCTGATGTAGAAATAGCTATCCTCAACGACAGTGCGAAATCTAGGATATTACTTTTATAATCGATCTTTTAATATACAATCTGGGATATTACTTTTATAATCGATCTTTTAATATACAATCTGGGATATTACTTTTATATCTATTTGTTATTCTTCTCTCCCGAAGATGGCAACGTAGCTACCGAAATACGTAAAGCGCGACCACTGAGACCACTGGTTACAATTTTTCAACGGGTAACCTGGTCGCAAACACCGCCTTTTTGGAGCTTTTCTCGAACTCTAATTACTCTCATAGTCATGATAGGAGAATTTTTTGAGATTTTGAAAGAGAAAGACGCCCCTTTCGAGGATATTATGGCACAAGTAACTTCTCATCTGCTCCTGGATCCTATCCAGCGCAGAAATGCAACAGATCTCTCCTCATTCAAAGTACTGCCAGTCTCAATCTCAATGCAAAAGATCCATAAATTTGTCCAACCATCAATATATTATACCTTTCACTTCACACAGTTATGTGCCGATATGCCCATCTCAACATACTCATCGTTTACCTTAGTTTTTGCACTTCCGTTCACTATCACGTTCACTTATCTAAGAATAAATAGGTTAGATGGTACGAGTCCGACTGATATTTATCAGTCGGAATGACCTGCTTGAATAGAAGAGACACAACCCTGGAGTTAGATAAGAGGTTCGGACCCAAATTCTTGTAATTTAGAACAAAACGAACGGGATAAAGCAGTTTCGTATTTTTTCTTTCTTTTCAACGTCAAAGATGTAAAGTGGAATTTCGCAATTCGTAATAATGGGAGGATATCTTTTTATCACTTTACGCTTGGCTCTCGTTTCCGAAGTCGAGATATCGATCGATCGCAATTTTGATGGAAGAGAAAATAAATGGTGTAGATGTGTATCGCCAGAGATAAACGCCCTGAGATCGATGCGTGGCATACAACTCCGCTTATCAGTCTAAAGTTGCCGCATCCCGTGCTAGAGATACTGTTGTATCTTTATCGCGAGAAGGAGATGTGCCTTCGTCGTTGTGTCGTCTATTATTGTATCCGTACGGGATAAGGTTAAAATGATTTTAATGGAAAAAAAGTGTGACTTAGGTGCCAATATTACGGGAAATTCCAGTCATTTTGCAATGCCGTCCACGCTCAAAACACGTTCATGACATTTTGTGTGTGATAAGATCCTTTCAGGCTGTTTAAGTTTACCTGCAATCGATCATATAATGGTAGCAAAGAAAATAACACACTTTGTCACTTCCACATACAATTATTAAAAACGACCCGGGTGTCGTTGCAGTGCAACATCATCAGGTAAAGAAAAAGATTACCGTGTTCCTTATATACACTTTGAAAAGAGGGGTGATAGGAGGTGTTGGGGGAGAGGGTGAAATAGTTATAATTATTGCAATTTTCTGTACATTTACATTTACATTTACATAAATACCCCGCAAACCACCGTATGGCGTATGGCAGGGGGTGTTAATACACCAAAGTCCCTAATTATTCATCCTATTTACGCGTCTAATACTATCTGGAAAGAGAGACCAATAATAACTATCCGTTCGTGCAATAATCTCACGAAATTTTTTCGACGTCTGGTCTCGAAAATTGCG
>KZ308182.1:197923-216072 GCA_000376725.2 Ladona fulva | reverse complement strand
AAGATCGTTTGCGGTCCGAAGAAAGGAACACGCCAATGCCTTCCGTCTAAATAATCCTGGGGCTTCCCAAATGGCGAAGCATCTCTTGCAGGAAGACCACGGGAGTTCTTTTAAAATGGAATTCCTCCATTTCGTGGACAAAGGGCGAGCGATGAACCACTAAGAACATTTAGAAATACTTAAAACGCTTGGAAATCCCTCGTCAACGATCATAAACGAGAACCTGTACCCCTTCACTTCCCCCATCCTTTCTTCTACGGTGAAAACTTTGTCGCATTTTTGTAACTCTGTCCAACCCAACCCCCCTCACCCACCCACTCCCTTGCTCTCCCCTCATTGCTCCTCTTCCTATATATTGTGAATTTTCTCTGTTTCCTGTACCTGACGATGACGCGACGCGTCGAAACCTAGGTCGTTTCATTAAATTTATCCTATGGTAACGTGTATAAGTGTTTCTTATTCTTTTCATATTTTTTTCTTGCATATTAATTAATGAACAAGCAGTGTTTATTTACTATTTGATTGGTTTCCAAGTCCTGCCAAAGTGAAAATCTGTCGGTGAAATGGATTTCTACATTCGAGAAGAAAAGGATGGTCAGCGTTATTCGAATAGGTAGCCTTTAGGCAGTGCCTCCGTAGCTACGTTGTGAATATCTCCCGCTAACCTAAGTCAGATTCCTCGAGAATTCTCTTATCGAAGTTAAATTTAACTCCTTTATTTTTAACTTTGGAAAGTAACTTTTAAATGGACGTAACCTTGATGCACACAATATCCGCAGTCAACTCTCTTAGGAGAAGATTGAACATGTGTACGAAATCTTTCCTTGGAAGCGAGGCTCGTGATGTATTCGCAATTAACTCCATCTAATCGCTCCCTTAAGACGCTATCCCGCCTAATACGCGATATTATATTTTGACTTTTCTTTTTAATTGATTTTTCTATATTAATGTAGTATAAACATGTTTCATTGTATATTGTTTTTATTTCTTTTCTACTGTGTCTTCGAGGTTTTTTTCAGCCCCTTTCTCCGTGGGCGTTTTCCGGCAACACGAGTTTTTTCTTTGTAAACCTTTAGTCGTAAAGATTTTTTCCCAGCCTCTTTCTTTTGCTTTTTAATTAATATCTGCACTTGATGTGATGAGGAGATAAGAAGTCTCAATTTCGCCCTTCAATGAAGACATTCCATTAATATTATTATAACAACATACGAGGTTAGGTGGAGGAGTGGTCTAATTGGGCCTAACCTGATCAGTTAAGGGTCTATTATTTGACCATCTTTTCATTTCCAACTTATAANAAACTTTCAAACCATCTTAATTTAATCCGGATGTTTTTGTTTACATTTATAATTTCTTTGTGATTTTTATTATTATAGTCAATCAATTTTAGTTAATTTTGTCATAATACTGCTTAAGTGATTTCGATACACACTGTTCCTTCACATCTTTTACTTATCACTATCAGTAGGTTTGTGCAGGTTTTTCACACCCCCCTTCTTTGTTGATGTTTTCCTCCTGTGAATACTTATCCTAAGCTTCTCTTAGTTATTTTTTACTTCGCAAATATTCTTCTATTCCTATTAATTATCTTTCATTATTGTTTATTGGTTATATCTAATTTACACTAACGATGGGTCAAACGGAAGAGGAGACTTTATACGTAGATTCAGTTTCGCTCAAAATAAAGACGTCATTTATTTTTTATTTATTTGTCTATCTACGAGGACCATTCGGAAAGTAAAGATAACTTTTTTCTATTGGGGTAATGCCTGAGTTTGTCGCTCCACTAAGTTTACATCAAACGAGGGCCGACCGAACATCGAACCGGAACCGAACGGAAAAAATTGAAATTCTCAATTCCGATTCGAAACCGAAAAGAGTTATTTTTTCACTTTGTAGTGTGAGTGTAATAGAAAGAGTTTACTGAATTGAATAACGACTTGTAACTAACCATTTCATCTATCTTGTTCTAAAGCTTAATCCAAATAAAAAGTTATAAATAATAAACAAACTTTCAGAAGGATATAATACATTTATTATGGTCGGTGTTAAAAAAATAACGGTTCAAACCGGCTAGGCGTGGGCACTAGCGAAACCGAAATCGAACCGATTTCTCGTTAAACCGGAGCGAAAACTGGAACGGAAAATAATACGGTTCGATTCCACACAACAAAATTAAATTAATTTTAATTAAAATTAAACAAATCGTGAATGAGTCATATAGGGAAAGAATTTCTTCGTTTCAAAAATGTTTATAATTAATATCAAGTCTAAAGCTCACGTTAAAATAGATTATGCTGTTTTGGTTCTTAATATTATGCTTACGATGTTAGTATATGCTTACTTTTATGTAGATAATAAAAAAACGAAAACTACAAAATTCTGGTTAATTTAAGAAGAAACACGGATACCATTAGTAGTAAAGATTAAAGCACCATATTCACTTTTAAGAGATAATTTTAACTTTAATGTACAATATTTTCCTTACTTTTCTGTTGGAAAATCTGTCAAACGACGACGACTGGCTACGATAATGTCGATAACTTTGTCGGAGTCCATTTCCTCTGTCACTTGATACTCAATGAAGAGTATGTTAAGATTTCTTGATCGTAAGGTATTCATTGTTGATATTAAAAATTTAACTTAAAACTCAGAATGAGAAAGTGTTTCTTTGTGGAAGGCCTTCGTGGAGCTCGATAACGATGATGCTAGCGAGCTAGTATCATCGTCATAATTTAACTTTATTTTCGAAAAAAATTCTATCACGACTAGTAGATACATTGGGGAAAATTTGCACTGATTATCGGAGTCGGGAAGTAAATGTTTTGGGAGATGGTCGCGCATGTACGCGTGCATAAAAAATGTAGGAGTAACCAAAAGCAAAATGCACACTGCCCATTCTCTCTTGTTAGTAAGAGAAAATGATAGTCTTTTGACAGCGGTAACGTATAATTATGTGAGGAAATCTGAAGGAAAAAGCATGGCAAAGGCTTTGGCAAATAGATATTTTCCAGAACCTATTTGCTTTTTCAGAGACAATGCTGCGTTTCTAAAATTTCGTATTTGTATACTTGGTAGCGAATTCCCAACTTCCTCTCTGCACAGCAAGGAATTCGCGACAGGAACTTGGAATAGTTTCCCAGTTCCTTATCTGCGTGCATTCCAAAATGGAAAGCTTAGCGCGCTGGTAAGCTCTGTTGTTATTCATTAAATACAGCCACGTAGTGCCAGCAAGAGACGATCCTATAGCAGCACCTCCAACGACGAAGTTGGGTAGCTTCAGGTGGCGTAACTCCTAGGATGCGGTATATCGTAAGTTAACCTCTTAACCTTTAACTCTTTGACAGAACAAAAAATACGTTTGCACAAAGAAGCTCACGTGTACACACGAGTTTAAGGTAGTTTCATAAGCTAGAACTTTATCCCATTCTCGGTCCAGTTTTAGAATACACCTTGTGCTGAAGACTTTCAAAAAAGATGCCAATTACTATTATTTAATTTCATTCTTTCTTGGAGACAAGGCCGATTTTTGAGGATCTATCTTGTTTCGGAAAATATCAAACTGCTATTGATTCCTAAACGTAACAGGATTTTCATAGCAAACTCCTACCTAGAGTTTTATAACGAGTCCAAGTTGCATATTTACGTCCATCAGTTACAAGGAAGTTTTTTTAGAAAATCGATAAGAACTTTTCATGGTGTCTGGAAATAATGTAAAACCTTTTCCATCAAATATATTAAATCAAATATTATAATTAGAATTTTGTTTCGATTAGTGAGAAATAAAATTTCCAGGCGAGCTTTCCTTTAAGAGGCGCGAAAAAAACGTCTATTTTTTATTCTAATATTTTTATTATTAGCATGTGCAACAGAGAGTCATAAGAAATATCCGAGGGCATTTAGAGGATAGAGAATCCTGGTCTCATTTCTTGTGAAAAAAGGATTGAAGAAATATCACTTTTGCGAAAATTCTCGATGGTAAATTATAATAATCAAGCGAATTTATTCGGGCGAGATTGAGACTATCAAGTCTCTTCTTACTTATGATCCAGTGATTCCCAAAGTTGGCGATGCCACCCCCTAGGGGCGCTGGTCTCATCCAGGGGAAGGCGCTTGTTGACAAAGAATTTTAGCCCATTTCCAGTCATCTTTCTTTATCAATAGAGTGTTACTGGATTTATTGCATCAATACAACATACAGGAAATTGCTTTAAAGTAGTTTGGAGGATATTTTATCATTGTAGTATTTATTTTTCTTTTTATTATTTTCAGCTTTGGCCGTGCAGATATTAGTTTATTAGATATTTATTCAGATATTAAATTATTAATTTTATTTATAAGGCAAAAAATGGTCCAGGCACATTATTGCATAGGCAAAACAACTAGGAATAATTCTTCATAAAAAATTGACAGAAAAAGGACGTTGTAAATGTAAATTTATATTGTGAATTTATGAACATATGTATGTAAATGTGCCTTGGTAAGTTAGAAGTTTCAATTTTTCATTGCCTGGAGAATTTTACAACCTGCGGTGCCTGTTCTGTGATTACCTGAAGCTGTATCCAATCATCGCTGGGGGTAGAAAACGTAAAACAACCACAAAGGTAGATGTAAGATTTGTTATAATTTAATTCCAGTTTCAGTGAGCTTCTATTAGAAAATATTATAAGTATTATTTTGAAGACATTATTCACGATATTTCAAGGAGAAACGAAAAGACGGACTTCTTATGATCATGAAATGGAATCCGTTTTGGTAGCTCTTCAGACATTTGCTTCAAACACCGGTAAGAAATACTGAATCTTTCCTGCATTTTTCCCTCTCTCTGCTGCTTTATTCTGGTTCCTGCTATGTGAGTGTAAGAGTCGATCTATTTATACCTTACTTAATATCTGTTTGTAATAATTAGTCATTTACATTTTAAAACAAGCATCAACTCTGACTGCTATGGTAGATGAAACTTGCAGGACCATCTAACGTAGGTAAGAATTAATTTATTACTTGTTGATTTAAGATATATTTCATTGAAAAGGGTTATACATTCATCACAGAAAGCAGCACTGAGAGAATTGGTGATAAAATATTTGTATGCACTTTCCTTAGACGAACTGAAATATAACTTATAACTCTAAGGCCCGGTATTATAATGTATACTTAAAATGGACTTTTACTTAAGTTCACTTTAGGACCCGGAATTATGTTTTGTTAGATTTTAAGTCAAGGTTCTTCTTAATCTCCTTCATATATGATAGATTAGCATGGGTTACCTATAATTATATATTATAAATTAGATGTATTATTCAAGATATTAACTATAATCTTCACTTTATATCTAACAAGAAATTATAATACCGGTTTCTAAAGTAAACTTTAGGTAAGTATACATTATAATACTGGTCATAAGTGTAATTTGTTAGATAATATTTAAGCTGTAAGAAAAAGAAGTAGATAATAAAAAAACGAAAACTACAAAATTCTGGTTAATTTAAGAAGAAACACGGATACCATTAGTAGTAAAGATTAAAGCACNAAGCTCCGGATTACCGATTTCTGAGAAATCGGTAATCCGGAGCTTCCCGTTTTTAAACCTCTAATATTTAAGCTACCAATCAAACATGACGGTTATTCATTTCAAATTTTAAAATGTTTTATTTTATCATACGTATGTTGTCTCTTATGTAATAATATATTATACATCATATTTACACCACTAATTTGTTAATGGGATATTATTTTCGCTTTATTACATTAGGAATTAAATGAAAGAAATGGGATTCGGACAACAAGAGCTATAACTAACTTATAATGAGGCTGGTGACTCGATGGGCATGGTTGCGACGACTCCTTCGTGGGGCCTAGCAATCGGGCTGGGGGACGGTGGTGCGGCACAAGTCCGCCGATGTCGAGAAAGGGTGGGCGGCAATTCCAAGGAAAAGCGGTGGGTGGATCCTGCGGTGCAGATGTCGCTAATTTCTTTGTCAATGGCAGGGACAGAAAGCTTTTGTTTCCGTCCATTGTATCCTTGACCAGCAGATACACCCCCAACCCAGACTTCCTACACTTTTTTTCCTTAGACCGCTCGCATCCTAAGGTAAAACGGTGATCGTGAGAATCTAGAAAGAGAGGTTTGTCCTATATGTAACCTTACGGCATTATCTGCTAAAGTGCGTTCCAGTTTCACTAGTCAGTGGCCAATGATGGATTAAACCTTCATAAAATTATATTTCGTGGTGCTAAGACCAAATTTCCGAAATTTATTTGAAATAGATGGAATGGTTTAAGAGGAAAGTAAAAGTAAATGTAAATTCGCGGACAGGTAGAAGGATTGAAAGACAAACTTTCAGATAAACTACGAAAACCAAACATGCGATATATTACAGAGAAAGAAATACTCACTTTTTAGATGTAGATAGACCGTTCTACAAAGTGAGTTTTTCTTTCTTTGTGATTATGAAGGAGTTCCACCAATCACACCTCAAACCGTCATGAATATACGTTATATTAGTTCACTGTTATAGGTATTTTGTTTAAGATAAAGGGGTAATAAATAAAGATAAAGGGTTTATAAGATAATGGTTTAGCCTTCCAATTTTCATTAATTTATTACTCTTTCAAATTTACTTCTAGTACAAATCCAAATGGGAACCGTAGGCCAAATGAGGAGGGATAAAAGTTGCGAGATATGAACAGAGGAAGATTTATGTGGAATGTTGGAAGAATTATCGGATACTGGTGATGAAGATTCAGATGATGAAAATGATACTGGGTAAATAACTTCACTTTTTAGCTTATGCAGCAGTGCAGCACAACCGTTATTCGTTCATTATTCGTGTTCTCCGTGTGGCACTGACAGTATATTTCACTTTCCATACCCTTATTCTATACCAGGCTCCGGACGTTTTTGAAAGGCTTCCCTTGTTTTCCTTTATCATCTATCTACCCATCATTTTTTCCGTTTTCCTACCTGACACTCTTTAAGTATGTAAAATTCTCTCCCTTCTTCAGTCACTTACTTTCGCAATTGAGTGCTTGTGAATATTAAATGTTTTCCTCTAATGGTGCCAAAGGTCATTTTCTGATTTTCGAATTTTAGAATTTATGGCTTCCTCGTGTATATTTTATGGGCCATAGAAACCAAAGTTTCCCGGGATTTCTGGATTTTCCGCGGAGAAACGGATATGAAAAAGTCTGACGGGACCAGGACTCGAACCCGGGTCTCCCGATTTCCGGTTGGTTGCCTTATTGTGCTAAGTCACCTAAACCCTTTTCCTTGTGTTTCCAGATTTTGTTATGAAAACCTCTTATTCTCTTTATCAATTTATCATGACAATTTATCATAATTTTTCGCTGAATTTAGAGTGCTATGATTCAGCGAAACTTGATGCTTCATACAAAATGCCTATTATAATGAATTGTACATACATTTTCATTTACTCTCTAGTTAATCTATCAGTAACCTTGTTCCAAGTACTGTAATACCTCGACTAACAAAGATAATTCGTTCCGAAATCACATTCGCTAGCAGAATCGTGACGTCATCACGTGGAAACGTGCCGACCGACGTCTCACATCTCGCTATCTTGGATGTAAACAACCCATTTGGTTTGGAGGGTGTCCTCCATGTGATGTGGTCAGCTCGTTTCTTAGCCACTCGTGCAGGACGAAAGGATAAGAAATTGGAATGGCCCGACCGTTCGTTTTTGCTGCCTCATGTTCGCGCACGCATCCCTTTAAACATTGGTTAGCCGAATTTATATTCGTCAGCCCAGTCCGAAATGCAGCGAGAAAATCTTCATCAGCCCAAAAATTTCTACAGAAGGGTCTCTCGTTATCCGAGGTATCGCTGTATAAGAAATTTATAAAATGACTACCATTCAATAATATAGATTAAGCTGGAACTGAAGTAAAAATGTATTTAAATTAGGTCTTTAGTAAAAACCGCAGCACCGTCAGAGGGTTATTAATATTAGAATACATGCATGTGCATGTGAACGTATCTCTTTACCACCTCAGTCGTATGGACCAGTGTTTCCGAACCGGTGGGGCACGTCCCTCTAGGGGAATCCACGAGCCTGTATGGCGGGACTGGAGCAGATTGATGTCGTTTTATTTTAATCCTCTTGCTTTTTATTTTTATAATATTTTGCTACGCCGCTAATGAATCTTCCGATATTTTCATTGACATTTACCAACAAACTAATTATCCCTATAATATGAAATTACATCCATCAGTAAAACGATATTTTTGCAAATTGGAGGGACGTGGCTGTCTCTAGGGTACGGGAAGATTGGCTTGAGACCATAAAGGTTGTGGAATATACACAGACAACACGAATATAAACGGAGAAATAGACTCATGAAGCAGCAATTATCGAAGCTTATTAACGTAAAAAGGAAGGAGAAAGGCGAAAGTAATCAGGGTAGTAATTAGTTCAAAAGTGTTGTTAGGATATTTCAAAATTATTACGAATGTGCAAAAATGTTGATCCTCTAAAATATAAACCCCGTATTGGATATCGCATTTCTATTTTGGCATAAAGTGAGGGAGGTCTCATTGTTCGATAACTATGTCTATGGTATTTTTGTGCCTTACCAATTAACTTACGTTTGGGAGTGTTTGTGAATCATGATATAAAGCAAGCGTTACGCAAATGCTCTCAGACGCAGGTTGAGAATCTTTTGAAAGAAAAGAGATTAGAAGCTAGGCTGCGATTGCTTGCTAAATTCAAAGTAAGTATTTGCGGAAGACGTAAATGGTATTATGCGACCCCCTCCTTCTATTTCCGACAGTGAGCATAAAATATGAGAAATAGATGCGAGGACAAGTCGTTTTAGGGACTCATTCTTTCCGCGAAGGATACGCGATAACAATAAGCTAAAGAGGTAACTCGAACGCTTTGTGCTTACACCCCCTGCCACACGCCGAAAAGTGGCTTGCAGAATATTTATGTAGATGTAGATGAAACCGTTTTCAAAGTACCGCAAATGAGACACGTCTCTGATAGCAGTTGAAGCAGAATCGCCAACCAATGGACAAAATGTGAACCGCGATAAAAACAAGTTACAAGAACTCCAACTCGTAATTTAGACATGGGAGGTTCCTGAGTAGCCCGTATGCATAGTAAAATTTCTCATACGAGATTGATCAAATGTAACGGGGATTTTCACTCACAAGGAAATTTTTAATGAATAGAAGCTTTCGGTGGATCGTATCCCGAAAGCCAGGCTTTGCATCTCCAAAGCTTCCGCTTTAATGTAAAAATTAAATTAGAATTCTAGATCTATGTGTGTTATTGCATAGTTTAGCGCTGACTAGAGACTGAGTATTAGTGTGGAAATCGTACCATATTTTATTCGCGATGTACGCTGGTTAGTTTAATTAGATACGGATGAGATAATTCTTTCGCTTCTGCGAATATTATCATTTGTTGCATCATGCATATGAATTAAATGTAAAAGAGGGGATTAAAAATAAGAGTCAAGAGTCATTAAATTAAGGGAAATGGAATATATCAAATTATTACATTTAAAATTACGTATTCGCATTAAATTTGAGAGGATGTAAAAATGTCGAAAAAGAGAATAAGAGCTAACAAGCTTATTTAAAAAAAGACATGCATCATCGATCCCACAGCCTTGACATATATATACTGTTTATCAGACGAGCAGGTTTCCATTAAATAAAAAAGAAACTTAATTAAACAATAATGAAATGAATTCTGAGGCAATGTGATTTTTTTTAAATATCCCTACTCCTTCGTGATTGGAGGACAAAAAAGTTGGCAGTTCACCGTTATTTAGTCCTCCCGTTTACAATTATTGCTCTGAAATATTATTCTTGAGTTAAATTAATGCTTTTCCTAAATTAAGGGCGTTGCGGATCACCGGTACGCGGTCTTGATTCGTTTCAGCGCCTTCAAGAGGGATGTGCCACTTGAGGGCCGCATTACCTTTTGTCTTCGCGAACCGCATACAATACTCCGCAGTTTTTTAAGTAATAGTAACTCGCTGAACATCGTTAGTTTAGTTCTTTTATGAAAATACATTTATAGTGCGTATATCTCACATTTGACGTAGAGTGCTACGTCGACATACGAACTTAATTCGGGGCCTCCGGATTGACCCACGTGGGTAACGCGTTAGACTCGTTAGACAGTGAAAGCGGTTCCGGGTTCGATTCCCGGCGGAATGCAAAATGGCCTAACTGTCGAAGCACTTTTAAAAATACTACTACTACTTAATTCGTTCCTGTTCGAAGTAAACTCATTTTTCCATTATATCCAGTTTCCGGTTGATATTCTGATTTCTTCGGTCTGTATCTCGTAATTAGATTCGTATTTACACGTCAAAATGGAGCAAGAAAGAATTTCGCTTGTCGAAAAGTTCGTATGTTGAAAATTTCGTATGTAGAGCGGTTCGTAAGTCGCGATAATACTATACTGGTGCTTATATTGCCAATATTTGATATATTTTACTTCAGTTTTTAGGCTACAGATTCGAATATTGAACGAGATTATTTAAGAAAGAATGAGCTTCTGGACAACGGAATTGATTATAAGGCAGCATGCTCGGACCCGTGGGTTGGACAGTGTCCAATGGACATCCTTGGCCTAGAATGTTTGTCGAAATGCCATTTTCTAATCGACATTTACTAAGTGCATTAACAGTGAATGTTGGAATCGGATCATGGACTTCAACTTCGTCAAAAGAATGGTATGTCTTGTCGTGGTTAGCTTGAACAAATCGCTGTCTCACCAATACAATTGGTTCTGCTACCATATCTTGATGAATGAAATATTTATCATTTGTCTTTTGGTGTGGGGTAAAGAAAAATCTATCTTTAAATACTTTTGTCTCAGTGTTGTTCATGGCTGTGTTAATATAAAAGCTGCTGAGGTAGGAGTTATGCTGAATAATGGCATCGATTAAGGTCTCTCCTTATGAAATGTAACGAAAAGTATTACTCGTAGAGTCGTTGTGCTTCCCTAACGTGGACTAGCTCCGCTTTTAGTGTATTCTGGCTCAGTGAGGAAAGCAAGGGCTAACTACTTCATCCCTTATTTTGCGTAGTAAGCCTCACTTCCTTCTCGTAGCTGATAGTAGAGGGGATGAGGTCCCAAACGGCCTTATGGCTTTACATTACTTTACAGACAGACCAATACAATGCTTTTTGGCATGGGAAGGGATTCCTTTATAAATGGCGATTAAAACATTGAGGACATAACAACAACATAAAACAAGAAAAGAGACATTAATTTTCTCCCTTATTTTCTCTTTTTGCAAACTTCAATTTCCAACGATTTGAAATTTTTCTATCTCTATGGTACGATTTTCAGAGGTTTTTAGTAAGCTTAAAGAAATAACTGATCGTCCGCAAACATAAATTTTCTCCCTTATTTTTTCCAGTTGTAAACTTCAGTTTCCAGCGATTTAAATTTTTTTATTATTAGGATAGGGTTCTTAGAGATTTTCTAGAGAGAGTATGGAGAACTGGTCTCCCCGCAAGACTATCCTGACAGTGAGTCAGCCTTACTCACGGACTCACCGTCCTGTCGGGTGAAGGAAATTGGAAGAAATGCGTTCTCGGAAGATTGGTACTGGAATAGTATTGGAAGTTTGAACGCATAATGGTACAATAATATTGGTTAACCAGTTAGACCCTTGTCAGTCAACGATGATGTTACGAGTGAATTAAAATAAATTTGGACTTACAAACTACTCTAAATACGAAGTATTTAACACACGAACTTTTTGAAATACGAACGTTTGCTTACCGCATTTTGACCCATAGAAAGGTGCTTGTTTTCGAGGAATGAGCCGAAATAAATGGAAAAGATATAATGGAAAACTGGGTTTCGAGATACGAAATATTCGAATTACGAACTTCGAGCTGAAACAAATTAATTTCGTCAGTTGAGGTACCACTGAATTCCTGGGATTTATTTGACAGTTCTTACCTTTACTAAAATCCCAATCCTGTACTGCGTGCGAGGCTCTCAAAGAAGGTTTTCTTCCAAAGCGTGTCGGAAAAGGATAAAGTTATCTTGATCAACCTCCACTGACCAAACACTTCTCGAAGTTTCGGAAACGCGATGACCTATTGAAATAAAACCCAAATCACATTACGTTATCCTTGTCAGGATTCGATTTCTTCGCTTAATGAGGAGAAAATTAGCTTTAAGTTTAATTAACGTTAACTTTAATAGTAAAGTATCACTCACCTGGAGAAACGCGGCTTCTCAGATTGGCCTACGAATGAAAAAAATCACAGAATAACGGGTTAGAACACACCCACAACACTACCACACCGACAACGAGGAAAATGGATATTTCCAAAACAGCACTTTAATTTCCGAACACGAATTGTTCCGTATGTTCTTTTCCGAATTGATGAGTAAGCATTTATCTTGCTTCAGTACTCAAATTATCTTCAATAACTCCTAACTTTCTCAGATCACTCCACCGCTCAGGGAAACGACACTGCGATTGGGCCGCCTTTCATCTACAGACTAAATCTACTTATGTTCACTCTTTTCCCCTTTAGCGATATGTATGAATCATATGACTTTAGCCACCCCCTCTTTTATGCATAAAAGCTTTCGAGACGTTTCCAGAGATATAGCTGAGGTCAGGGTATTCAAAGAATTCCTCCAAATCGCTGTGACGTTGTTGGGAAATCGTTCGACACCTACCGCTTATCTTTTGTTATTTCCTTCACTGGCTAATTCTTTGTTATGATTCAAAGCGAAGCGCGTTCACTGACAAGGGAGGCGGATTTGTTTTCGTGTATCGTAAACCTCCAAGTCCAGGAGAAACGCAAATGACTTCATCGTTGCGTTGCTAGAAGCTGCTTTTAGTCATTTACTTTTCAACGCGTCTTAATTTACCAGACCATTCATTATTTTTGTTTAGGAATGTACTATATCAGTTCACCTTTCCTGAAAAAAATATATAATACGATTCATGACCATGATTTTAACGCTATATTCCCAAGGAGAAACGGACGAGAAAAAAGTCTGACGGGACCGGGACTCGAACCCGGGTCACCCAATTGCCGGTTGGTTGTTCTTGGGCAATTGGGAAACCCGGGTTAGAGTCCCGGTCCCGTCAGACTTTTTTCAAGTCCGTTTCTCCTTGGAAATTTTCCTAGGTGTACGCCTTATCGTGCCAAGTCACCTAAACCCTTTTCCTTGTGTTTTACGCTACGAGTATATTTACCTGAAGATCCTCCCACGTTTCTAATGTAAGGAAAGGTATTGCCCTTCTAATATTAAATTTATTTTATTTATTCTCGCCCATTTCATTCTAAGGTTAGCATTTGATTACAGATTTACAAGGGCATCAAAAAGTTTTATAAAATTACAGTGATACATCGGCCAACGAGAGACCCTGCAAACGAATCTTTCGGCCAACGAAGATTTTTCTCGCTGTCTTTCGAACCCGGCTAACGAATATGGATTCGATTAACGAATGTTTTAGGGGATTCGTACACTAACATGAGGCAGCAAATATGAACGGTCGGGCTATTCTAATGTCATATCTTTTCGATCCGTACGTGCAAAGCAATGAGCTGAACAAATCCCATAGAGGACACCACCGACTCAAATGGGTTATTTTTATTCAAGACAGCGAGAAGTGGACGCCCGATAACATTATATTTCGGCTAACGAAAGTGATTCCGGAACGAATAATCTTCGTTAGCCGAGGTATCACTGTATCCCCAAAACGTTTCTTACGCTTCATAATTGTAGGAAAATAAAATACGTGTACAAAAACCGTTTTTCCCAGGAATTTAGATCTTTTGTGATATAAGAAGCACTAAAAAATATCACACACAAACCTAAACAAAAATGGTACGACTAGTCGACACGGATAGTTAGGTATACGTGGTAATTGAATATACTTGAATAAATGAAGATGATGGTAAACAATCCAGGTTGGAGACAATCCATCCTGGATTCTAAAATAATCTATACTTGAAATAGTGTAGATAATGCAGGTAAATAAAAATCCTGAAAAATTTTATCCACGACTGTTTTTTCTTCCTCTTTTTTCTTGCTCACAGGAGCACTTCCTGTTTTTATTTTTTTCTACCGTCATGGAATACCTCATAGAAACTCAAAAGTTAGTTTAATTTACGCTTCATAATTTTCAAATTTTGGGGGAAGAAAGAATTGGATATCTTAAGCATTAGTAAGATAAATTATCATAAGGAATTTACTTTGGTGAATTTTTCGGCTACCCAATCCATATACGTATACTTAATGTCAATGCAATTTCATGCTCAGTAGATATTTCTTTGGCCAAAACCTGAGATTCCTAAAGCTTAGCGGCCTAGAAAATAACCTAGATTCGCCTATGGTAAAAGCGGTCCTGCAACTGGTTGTTCTGAACTTCTCCTGACATTTACCTCACATGCACATCTCGTTCACATTCGTTCATTTTGCTTCCATTTCGTCATTATACGCCATACAGTTTTCAAAGCTTTTTTAGCCAAGCATTGCGAATTACCGGGACAACATCGTAAATCTGAGGCTTTGCTCGATCATTACAAAACGATTTCTGTCGGAATCAATTGGCGGAGAGCTCTGCACCAACTAATATCCGTTTCAGCTCTCAGCTGAATTTATCCTCCGCGAAAAAGCTGAAATTGGATTCCGATAACGAGTTTCTGACGGCTATGCCGTTAGAGTTGATGGGGAAAAGGATCGGAGTGAGTTTCGTTGCAGTGCCACCGTGTTCCTTCGCATCAATGCCGAGGAACCAGAGAGGGAAGTCGAAGGAAACAACTTCTCATTGCTTAAAGAAATGTGTCCTATCTCACGTAGTGATCCATGTTCGCGGGACTTTGACGGTACTCTGCGGATTTAGACCAGATTAGTTCGGAGGGTCGGCCGATTTTCGCGGATGTAAATCTGAAAATATATGTGATCATCGACGGGAATTGATACTATCTATATAATATGTTGATAGCAGGGGCGTAGCCGGGATTTGTATAAGAGGGGGTCCTGAGATCAATGGAGTAAACGCAACATTGCCTACAATATAGGGATTGGGAAAAATTTCTCCTACAACTGAATTAAAAATTAAAGCATCTTTATTTACATATATAGATCCTGCGAATTTCCTGTGACGTGAGTTATTGAGAATATTGAACCATTTATATTTTTTTTGTAAGTAAAGATAAATGAGCATTTTGTTGAAAGCTGCTCTTTTCGATAGTGCGTTTTTTTATGAACACTGAGATGCGAGAAGGAAACAGTTTCTAGGAGGCATTTAATTGGTTGTTTGTAAAAGGCTAACGAAGGCCAAAACAAAATTGATTACTAAAACAATATCGATTTACTAAACTCCTGCAATCCAACTATTTGAAAAAAGAACCATTTGAAAGAATCTCCAAGATTGGGGTGTAAGGGTCCTGGCCTTAGTATTGATTTTTCTATGTTATTCTGCTCTCGTAAAATGATATTTCCAAACAAAATATTCATCCTGTAATGACAAATGACCTTGAGACTGTTCACGTCGAACGAGGAGGTCATCGCCCAAACAGATGCCTATTTTGAGGACCTTCCGAAATCCTATTTTTTGGACGGCTTAAAAAAGATGGAGAAACTCTTGGAAAAGTGTATAGAGTTAAAGGGAGATTATGTTGAAAACTAAAAAAAACTACACAAAATAATTTCTTTCTCTATCTTTTTCTAAGGACTTATTGAACGACCCTACTATTATCACAGTAGCCGAGAGGAAGCGAATAGGCCGTCATTGGAATAGTATATTCTGTTGAAGTTATTCTAATCCATATCCTCCTCCACCCGCATTTTAATCGCATGTCAAATTTAATCATTCGGGTCACTGAATGATTCGAAATGCTGTAATCATTAAAATTTGTTTGTGCTGGCACACCCACCGCTGCATGGCGCATTGCCATGCTCGAGGCTCTATGTACAGAATGAATTTCCCTCCTGGAAAACTTCCTCTTCATTTGTATCTCCCCTAGAAGCGTTTTTCTTTCCAATTACAAATTAACGTCCTGAATATTAATTGTGGTTTTCCTTAAATCTTTATGGTGTGTGGATTCTAGTATCCTTTCTGCTTTTTCGGTATACATTTAACAGCATTATGAATAATTTAACTCCGGTATAATTTTACTCGAGGGGAAAGAATCGAGGCACATTTTCATTGTTTTATTATTTCGATGATTATTTATGTATGTTAAATAACACAAGAGGGGATAGTGGACCCCCGCAACATTGAGAGCCTTTCTCCACGACCAGAATAACCATGGACCGACACCAGTGTCGGCTATTGTGAAATAATTGTGAAATCACTAATTGTTAAATTACTAATTCCTATATTATAAACCCTCAAGGGTTAATAGCATGTTCCCTGATCATGTTAACGGTTGAAGCCCATATCGAAACGTGTTTGCAATTGATGGATTATCGATTTTATGAATGTGGAAAAGTAAGTTAAAGAAGATATACTAGGAATTTTGTGAAAAAAACAGTAAATTTATTGGTTAATCTTTGAGAATATCGATTAGAAGCAAGAGTGAATTTTTTTGTTTCAGTGGCCTGAGTCTCAGATCGTCTCGTTCTTAATATCCTATCAAGGTATGCGTAAAATACATGGCATTTTCCTTGCGTAGTTATATTTTGCAAAAGGAAAGGCTCCACCAGGCCATCGCCTAATGGGCATAATGCTGACCGTCACCATAGCATAGCTGTTGTGCCAATTGTATTTTCAGTGCTTGGAGGAATAAATTCTACCAATGTTTTCCATCTAACATTGTTAAAACCTGTTCACATGAGGAGTTAATAGGTGTTTCCTTCCTTTTCTGAGGGAAATAATAGTTGTATGACGTATGGGAAAACGGAATGTGTAACGTAACTAAATATTCTGAAAACGAAATAGTTTTGAGGTGACGTAACAAAAAACTCTATGGAATAATTCGAAATGTTGAAACGAAAAACATGATGATAACCCAGAATAATTTTCCTTTATTTAATGAAGTGGTTGTTTTCTAATATTTCCTCTGGTCGACTTGGACAGATGTTTAGGTTAGGGGTTTTTTTTATTATGCTTCTTGAAGTACTTCTTTAGTTTATACAGAACAAATCAATCTCGACTATTAAGCTTTGGATACTTCCTTAGCACAGATCATAATGTTTACTTATAGCCATCTCTACTCCATTCCACACTGTATTTCATGAATATTAGCTGTGTTTCGTGTTTGTGACAATCCACGTGAAAACAGTGTCACTGTTAACAGCTGTCGGGTGGTTCTCTGCTATCGGAAAGGACAAATTTAGTCGTATTCCCAATCTTTTTAAAAATGTTCTTTGAACCGAAAATAAGTAACTTTTGTATGTTAATGTGCTTAATTGTAAAATATATCTAGTCCGAGGGATAAGCGACAGCGTTGCCACATCATCTGCTGGCAGCGCGCGAATTACTGAAAGTCACTCTGCTATAGCTCTGGGAGCGGAAAATATAGAGGTTTAATCAATCAGAGAAAGAAATTGTAGGAGCATTAGCGAAATGACCATTCTGTGAAATCGGCAATGTCACGGTAACCGTTTACATGATGAAAATAAACACACATCTTTGTGTGTACAGACAATTCCGCTTAATTGGGACACATTGGGACTAAGACATTTTGGCCCAATAAAGCGATGTTCTATAAAATATGAACATTAAAACATTTTCTTTTGACATTTTAATAAAATATTGGACAGAAATATGAAACAGGATATTAAAATGAAATGCAAAGAAAATAAAATAATCATAAATAATGGTTAATAGGTGCCTGTCATAATTCAGTACCTGTCTCACAGCCTTCACTCTAAGGAATTTCATTCTAGGAAAAGAATAAATCACCATAAATTCAACATTGTTTAATTAAAAACTATAGAATTTTAGGTAAAATAAAATTATTTGATTATTTTTATAGCTAATTATAAATTGTTAAGGAAATAATAGATAGCTATTTACAATCTTTTTCTTCAAAAATCCGTCAAGAGTAATGTGTCTTTTGTTTTTGCAAGTTTGCATTTCAACAAAATCAGCTCAGATATTCAATGCGGATGCTGGGCTCCCTTCGTTTCCTTCTTGCATAAAATAACGCTGTGCTCGAATATAAATGCTTG
>KZ308182.1:177798-192711 GCA_000376725.2 Ladona fulva | reverse complement strand
ATGCTCATTAACCAGGTTCCTGGAAAACTGCAGGTGGCGATGTATTTCTAGTTGCTCGAGGAGGTCCAGCTTTTTACCCTTAGAAGCGACGTTGAGGAGAATGGGAGAAAACGATGATCCATGGTCATTGTCATTTAGGTGCATTGCAAAATGGGAATTTTTAGACACTTTAAGGAAGGACGCTCTGTGTTCTTCAGCACGTGTTGCTATGGCCCTTCCACTCTGTCCAACATAACAGCTGTTACAGTCATTACAGTCGAGTCTGTAGATACCAGATTTTTTATTATTATCTGTTCTGTCCCGGCCATTGCATAAGTGCGCACGGAGATTGGAGGTAGTATAAAAAGCTGGGCGGAAATTCTCGGAGGGAAAGAACTTATTAATTTTATAGCTAAAGTTATCGACAAATTTTAACCTGTAAAAACGGGGGGAATTTTCAGGAGGAGCAGAAGGATAAATCTGGTTAATGGCGAACTGCCTTTGTTTTTTCCGTAGCAAATTGTCAATCAGATGTTTTGGGAAGCCATTCTGTTTGGCGATGAAGTGGATAGTGCTAAGTTCTTTCCTGAAATTTTGGGGGGACATAGGGATATGGAAGAGGCGATGGAAGAGAGAGTGAAAGAAGGCAAGTTTATGGGAAAAGGGGTGATTGGATGAGAAGGGGATGGCATGGTCAGTGTAGGTAGGCTTCCTATGGATCGCGAAGGACATCTCACAATTATTTAAAGAAATGCTAACATCTAGAAAATTTAATGAGTGATTTGATTCAAATTCATGCGTAAAGCTGAGAGAAGGATGTAGAGAGTTTAAGATGCTGAGAAATTGGAGGAGCTGGCGATTGGTTCCTTTCCAGATACATAGAATATCATCAACATATCGATGCCAAGACACAATATTGGATAGATATCTACAATTGGAATCAAAAAGTAAACATTCAATTTCATTCACAAAAATATCAGCCAGAAGCGGAGAGAGAGGGCTACCCATAGCAAGGCCTTTCTCTTGTTTATAACATGTCCCATTAAAAATGAAATAATTTTGATTTACACACACATTGAGTAGGTTTAAAAAATCTTGGATATAGTCCGTTTCGCAATTGATTTTCACTAACATAGACCTAATAATATCTAGAGTCTCGTTGACGGGCACATTGGTGAAGAGGTCTTTTACATCGAAGGAAACTAATTTACAGTTAGGGGGAAAGTTTATGTTTTTTAGGCTGGAGCACAATTCCACAGAGTTTTTAACCGTGAATCTTGGTTGGAATACCCCAAGATTCTTGAGAATATTATTTAGTTTCCAGGCGAGTTTCCGGGATGGGGAAGAAACACTTGAAACCACAGGTCTGATAGGCACGTTTACTTTGTGTATTTTTGGCAAGCCAAAAAGTTCAATGTGCTTACAGCTCAAGAAACCATCTGGCGTAGCACGATAATAGAGGACAGTTTCATCAGCATTGTAAATGTTATCTTAACAGAATTTTTTTTAAGTAGGAATTTTAGTATGTTACCATAGTTAAGCGCTGATCCTATCTGCACTTCCCTTTTCACCGTAAACTTTTTTAAATTTAACATTATATCTTGATTTCCATCGTGACAACTAACCATCAGTTGCTTTAAAATCGTCCCAGTTTTTTAGCGATCTTCTCCGACTTCTCCTTCTACACTGGGCCACTGATATTTACGCCTCGCCTATGGAAAACCGTTGATTTAGTTCTTCAAATTCTGGGTCCTTTCCGTCACGTTTTCTTTTAGATGTTCCTGTTTGTCCCTCCTGAAATGTCCATACCTCACGCAGTTGCTTCTCCTTTGCAAGAGACACACTATGGTAGATTTCGGTACACCAGTTTTCAGCTAGTGTGCGATGTCTTGAATACAATGGCTATCTTTTAATTTTATCCAGGAAAATTATTTTACTTGCCAGTGTAAAATCATTTCTCAGCATCTTGGCAGTGGTTGCATTTTCAAATAAGATCGACAAAACAGAGATAACGGTAGGCTATAAAGCAGAAGCGTGTTACACCTCTCAAAGATTAAAAACACAAAGGAAGCAGGTTGCTAACTGGTAGTTGCCATTCGCCACTGGCTCAAAGGGAATGATTCTAAATCTAGTTGGCGCCTATGCCTATGTTCATATCTCCTGTACTTACTTGGACTTACTTTATCGCGCTTCTTCGAGGGCAGCGATAGATGACAGACTGGAAGCTCGCGTCTATTACTGTCCCGATTAAGCGGAATACTGTCCAGATTAAGCGAATAAATTACGTATTACATTAATATTTTGGTTTCCGTTCCTCGAGATTTGGCCCAAATAAGCGGCTGCCCCAATATAACGGTGGCCCAATTGAGCGGAATTGACTGTATTACCATAATAAGGAAAAAGGAACGTGGCTGTATGTAAAAGTTTCGCGTTGAAGTGCTCCTAAAGCTGTGCCCCTGACACTGCAAGCAGAGACCAAAGTGTAACGACTTGTAATTCCGCAAAATCAGTTGGTCACTATACTAGAGCCGCTGGATCTTGATCTGTGCTCCGCCCACGAGGTGTTTCAGGGGTTGGGGAGCCGTAGGCAACAGCAAGTCCCGATTTTGGGCGGGAAGCCTGAAATTCCGTACAGCGTTGCAGTTCTAGCAGCCAGTCCAGTTGATCTCTCTCTCTCTAACTCTGGATGCTCAAATTTTCCGGAATCTCCAAAGGTTTTAAGCCAAAATCAGCTGTTTTATATGATGCTGATTTTTTATAGCTCTCCAGTTGTCAGCGACAAACTCTTATCTAAATTAGGGTGCACCGCACAATTGTCTAAAAGCAACAAAATATTTATTTTTTAGGTTTTAATTCCATGTCCCAACTCATCAGTCAATTCCGAAAAATTTCCGAAGTCATCCACGCAATTTGATTTGCATGGTACTCATATGGTAAACCATCCACTCTTAACCCCTTAAAGTATCGAGGCTTAGCACTTTTCCCTACGGTTAGTAGTTTTCGTTTGTCAGATCCACACATATTTGCACAGCATAACACAATAATGCGGTCAATTGCCCTTTTATATCCAAACCATTTCCATTCCACACTGTATTTCATGAATATTAGCTGTGTTTCGTGTTTGTGACAATCCACGTGAAAACAGTGTCACTGTTAACAGCTGTCGGGTGGTTCTCTACTATCGGAAAGGACAAATTTAGTCGTATTCCCAATCTTTTTAAAAATGTTCTTTGAACCGAAAATAAGTAACTTTTGTATGTTAATGTGCTTAATTGTAAAATATATCTAGTCCGAGGGATAAGCGACAGCGTTGCCACATCATCTGCTGGCAGCGCGCGAATTACTGAAAGTCACTCTGCTATAGCTCTGGGAGCGGAAAATATAGAGGTTTAATCAATCAGAGAAAGAAATTGAAGGAGCATTNTTCTGTTTGGCGATGAAGTGGATAGTGCTAAGTTCTTTCCTGAAATTTTGGGGGGACATAGGGATATGGAAGAGGCGATGGAAGAGAGAGTGAAAGAAGGCAAGTTTATGGGAAAAGGGGTGATTGGATGAGAAGGGGATGGCATGGTCAGTGTAGGTAGGCTTCCTATGGATCGCGAAGGACATCTCACAATTATTTAAAGAAATGCTAACATCTAGAAAATTTAATGAGTGATTTGATTCAAATTCATGCGTAAAGCTGAGAGAAGGATGTAGAGAGTTTAAGATGCTGAGAAATTGGAGGAGCTGGCGATTGGTTCCTTTCCAGATACATAGAATATCATCAACATATCGATGCCAAGACACAATATTGGATAGATATCTACAATTGGAATCAAAAAGTAAACATTCAATTTCATTCACAAAAATATCAGCCAGAAGCGGAGAGAGAGGGCTACCCATAGCAAGGCCTTTCTCTTGTTTATAACATGTCCCATTAAAAATGAAATAATTTTGATTTACACACACATTGAGTAGGTTTAAAAAATCTTGGATATAGTCCGTTTCGCAATTGATTTTCACTAACATAGACCTAATAATATCTAGAGTCTCGTTGACGGGCACATTGGTGAAGAGGTCTTTTACATCGAAGGAAACTAATTTACAGTTAGGGGGAAAGTTTATGTTTTTTAGGCTGGAGCACAATTCCACAGAGTTTTTAACCGTGAATCTTGGTTGGAATACCCCAAGATTCTTGAGAATATTATTTAGTTTCCAGGCGAGTTTCCGGGATGGGGAAGAAACACTTGAAACCACAGGTCTGATAGGCACGTTTACTTTGTGTATTTTTGGCAAGCCAAAAAGTTCAATGTGCTTACAGCTCAAGAAACCATCTGGCGTAGCACGATAATAGAGGACAGTTTCATCAGCATTGTAAATGTTATCTTAACAGAATTTTTTTTAAGTAGGAATTTTAGTATGTTACCATAGTTAAGCGCTGATCCTATCTGCACTTCCCTTTTCACCGTAAACTTTTTTAAATTTAACATTATATCTTGATTTCCATCGTGACAACTAACCATCAGTTGCTTTAAAATCGTCCCAGTTTTTTAGCGATCTTCTCCGACTTCTCCTTCTACACTGGGCCACTGATATTTACGCCTCGCCTATGGAAAACCGTTGATTTAGTTCTTCAAATTCTGGGTCCTTTCCGTCACGTTTTCTTTTAGATGTTCCTGTTTGTCCCTCCTGAAATGTCCATACCTCACGCAGTTGCTTCTCCTTTGCAAGAGACACACTATGGTAGATTTCGGTACACCAGTTTTCAGCTAGTGTGCGATGTCTTGAATACAATGGCTATCTTTTAATTTTATCCAGGAAAATTATTTTACTTGCCAGTGTAAAATCATTTCTCAGCATCTTGGCAGTGGTTGCATTTTCAAATAAGATCGACAAAACAGAGATAACGGTAGGCTATAAAGCAGAAGCGTGTTACACCTCTCAAAGATTAAAAACACAAAGGAAGCAGGTTGCTAACTGGTAGTTGCCATTCGCCACTGGCTCAAAGGGAATGATTCTAAATCTAGTTGGCGCCTATGCCTATGTTCATATCTCCTGTACTTACTTGGACTTACTTTATCGCGCTTCTTCGAGGGCAGCGATAGATGACAGACTGGAAGCTCGCGTCTATTACTGTCCCGATTAAGCGGAATACTGTCCAGATTAAGCGAATAAATTACGTATTACATTAATATTTTGGTTTCCGTTCCTCGAGATTTGGCCCAAATAAGCGGCTGCCCCAATATAACGGTGGCCCAATTGAGCGGAATTGACTGTATTACCATAATAAGGAAAAAGGAACGTGGCTGTATGTAAAAGTTTCGCGTTGAAGTGCTCCTAAAGCTGTGCCCCTGACACTGCAAGCAGAGACCAAAGTGTAACGACTTGTAATTCCGCAAAATCAGTTGGTCACTATACTAGAGCCGCTGGATCTTGATCTGTGCTCCGCCCACGAGGTGTTTCAGGGGTTGGGGAGCCGTAGGCAACAGCAAGTCCCGATTTTGGGCGGGAAGCCTGAAATTCCGTACAGCGTTGCAGTTCTAGCAGCCAGTCCAGTTGATCTCTCTCTCTCTAACTCTCTGTCTGTCGTGGTTAATTTTTTAGTTATTTAAAGGTAATATTTTTCTTATATGACTCATTCGCTATTTTATTTAAATGCAAAAGAAAAACAGCACTATGTATGTTATTTTTTCAGTTAACATGATTACATGAACTAAATTTAATGATTGTAATGTGCCTTACTATTGTTGTTAAGGCGCTGACGATAAAAATATATTTTAACAGTAATGTATTGCCAACTGGTAAATATTAGTTTAATTTAAAATATTTATCACAATATCCAAAAATACTATGGCAACATGAGTATTCCGACGCAGAATACCCGCGATTTGGACTCAGCGCGCATTTGAAGTTTCTGTAAACAATCGTAGCTGGATTCACAAATAAGATATCGGGATATCGGATATCGGTTCGGTATCAGGCCTAAATCTTATTCATTAGCCGGCTTCTGTTTTGGTGAATGAGAATACTTTCATAAACATCTAGTTTGGAGTTTGTGCGGAAGTCTTTATCTTAAGTTTGTCTAGATTAATTCTGTGATTGATTTGTTAATCTGGTTGTTTCTGAAGTTAGCTAAGTGTTCTTATAATCTGGTTTCTAATTTTCGTTTACTTTGCCCGATGTAGACTTGATCACAGTCTTGGCATGATATTTCGTAGATTTAAACATCTAATTCATTAATAGCAGTGTTTCAACTTTCTTTTTCTTTTATATTTTGGTGTATGCAGGAAATCCTGGGTTTTACCCGACGCCCTACTGGTGTCGAGGAATTGGATACCCTTCGGTATAACTCTTCAGTGACAGCTTTAGAAATAACTCATAACTAAATCGCCATCTGTAGTATTCTAATAAACGTCTTCAGTTCTTTTTACCTCTGGTGAAATCTGCTTCTTTTTGAGAAGTTTGTGTAAAGGAATCCACCTATGCAAAGTGCAATATAAAATGCCCCCAGTAAGAAGCAACGGTAACTATGGGGACGATTAACAACTAAGGTGTAACTAACAAGATGGCTTGATTTTTTATATTTTATTTCTAGCAGAATATTTAGAAGAATTCGGCGAAGTAAAGAGTTCGCACGTAAGAGCGAGAAAAGTCGGGGAGGAGCACAGGCCATGGCGTGGGCCAGTGAAGAACACTTGGC
Organism: Ladona fulva; assembly: GCA_000376725.2. Lineage (NCBI taxonomy): Eukaryota > Metazoa > Arthropoda > Insecta > Odonata > Libellulidae > Ladona > Ladona fulva. Next base: position 186,050 of record KZ308182.1, on the reverse strand, counting down.
AACGTCGCTTTATTTAATTTATCTAGAATCTAAAGCATAGCAAAAATAAAAATTTTCCTTTCATAGAAAAAAAATTTAATAAAATTAGGAATAGGACTGTGCAATCAATTTTTCCTAAGACCAAAACCCTAGAATAGATTTTAAAATTTCATGCCAATTAATAACAATATAATACATATTGGCAGATTTTGAAAACCCCATCAGATTGAGAATGCTCTCATGCAACTTTGAATGAAATTGCGTTGCCGTAAGTTATGCCGTTTCCTTGCAGTTGAATTTTATACATCGCAAAAAAGCAGCGACTCGCCAAAAGTTTCGTTTTTTAGGTACCTTGGTTTAAGTATTTCCTCACGGTAAATTTAGTTTTTAGTCTAGATCAGCAGCAAAAATAATGCGAAAAGATTACAAAATTAGCTTTAGTTTGATGTAAAAATTGTTGATATACGTTGTGGACTAAGCTTGCAATAAATTAACAAAGTCAAGGGGCACAGTGGTGACTACCGAGCTCCTATCTGCGATTTCGTCGTTGCATGCCAATTTTATTTTGTCTCCTTTTCTCACAGTCACCGTTCCGTGGTGTAAAATAGGAGTTTTCGGAGGCCTCGATAAGATAGTGAAGAGGGTGCCTTAAATTCGTTTTTCGATTTTCCACTCGTCCGTTAGGAAGAGTCAAAGGAGGAAAGGGAACTTCCCATTATTCCCAGCTGTAAATTCAAAGGGGATTAATCGGGTTTGAAACCAAAAAGGTTTTTCAAGGACTTCACGAAGATCACGAAACAAAAATATGTTCAGAGTTCATTCGTCGATTGCAAAATTAAGGAAGTGCGAGAATAAATGGAGATCGGAGTGCTATGTTTCGTTACTTAAAATTTTCCCATCAAGAAATTGTAGATACGAATGCCAAGAACTCTTTTCAATCACCACCCAGATTTCTCTGTTACAAAATAGTAATATATTATCTTGTACTTAAATTTAAAATCGGTAATTTGCCTTCCTCTTTTCATCAGTCTTTTGTTACCTTAAAACTAAGTGTATCATTGAGGTTATTTCATCCGTTCAACGGAATTCAATATCCGTGCTCGGTTTATATAACTTTGCGTTATAAGGACTCGTTCAAATGGACCATTATTTTTGTGTTAATTGTTTAAAAAAATAATGTTAAGACGTAAATAAATTGCGAAAGTTAAAATTCGAAACCGAATTTTCCTTTTTGTCGATGGAATTTTCAGCTATATTTAAAGACCGTTTAAGTCAGTGGTGTTTATTTGACCCCATTGGGCCGCATTAGCTCCTGTAAAGACTTTGCAGGCCGCAATAAATATCCCTCCTGTACTTTGTAATTACAAATAATGCATATATTTTAGTACGTTATATTATTCTGTTACAATAATACGTGAATGTACTGGTTTGCTTTTTAGTTTAAATCCCAACTAGTATTCGCTTTCTTTCCTCTTCAAGTTTTTATTGATTAACAAAGAGAATACACGAATTCTTTAAAAATGAGCCATTTTCTGAGCCATCCGGAATCGAGTGAAGGCTGGAGGTCAAGACTTCATACCGTATTTTCTGCTAAGGGGCAAAGTGCCCGTTCATCAGGTCACTTCCCCTGACCATGAGCACTTCACACGAAACCCTTGGTACTTGACAGGAGGCAAAATTTATTTTCCCTTTAACCTCATAGGTTTTTCCTTCATGTTGCTTCCCAATTCTTAAGATGTTACAGTAAGAATACCCTTTAACTTTTTCCAGATGCACAGAAGAAGTTCCACGGCCATTTTACGAATTACTGCGAAAGTGAGGGTCGATGTTCCTAGCAGATAAAAACTTGTTCAAAAGATGAGTCATTTTGGATTTTGCTGGTGACACAAGGCTGTATAATGCTGGTCTCAGGGTGTTATTAAGTGACAGTGACGAAGCAGTTCTTGTATTATACGATATTAAATTTACCTTCACTGCTAAGGAGGAAAAGCAACAAAAATTACATCTTTCTGGGCGCCGGGAGGGAGACTGATGTTATTGGACTTATCTGTTAACTCGGAGGCACTCATTAACACCCTGGAATTCCGTGAGAACCGTGTCTCTCATCTTTGTGTTGTCACTTGTAATATACTACTTTCCTTACTATATCGATATCGACCTCCTCTGGCGTCTAAATGTTATCTCATGGGTCAATTCGAATTCCGGAGTCGACTGGAGGCTGGTGAAAAAATGTAGGTTAAAATTTACTTACACAGTATTTTCTTACATAAAAAATAAATACAAACAATATAATACAAGTAACAAGAGTCGAGAGAGACTGATTTCTCGTCTTAGTCTCCTCCCTTTACCCCAAAGAACGTTTATTCCTCCTCAGTCGTGAAGATAAATTTAATAGACCATTGCTGCTTTAAAAAGTGCTTTTTTTACCTAAGTGTGAAGATAATCACCTTAGAAAAAGTTGCATCTGGTATCTTTCTCGAGTGCTCTCCAATACAGTCGTCCTCGGCAATTTTTTATTAAACCTTGAAGACAACCTAAATTTCAGCAATTTCAATGTGTTTTATACTCACCATTAAGGTTGTTAAGGCTTTAATATTTTCACCTTAGTTGTTTAAAGCTGATTTTAGTAGAAATAAAATTAAAATCGTTCATCAAGTTACATTTGTAACCTTAATAAGGAATTAAATTTGGTGCGTTGAGCTCCGCGAAGATAGAAAATAGCATAACTACGAAAAATTTCATTATTTTTCGCACCAATGCTCTTCCAAATATTTTGAGGTATTTTCCCTTTAATTTCATGGCTGGTGTTAGTAATTCATATAATATTTGATAGGGTTTTTGTCGAACCAGAATCCCTACTCTACGTAAATGAATTCAAACACATTATTCATAGTCTGCGGGATTTAACGAAGACCAAATTAGCAGATTTTGCTCGTTTCTCGTTTTCATTTCTCTTTGAAATTCCGCGTTCATCTCGGGAAGGCCCAGTTCCCATGCGTGGAGCCTCTTTTCTCTATTATAAAATTCCATTAGCTCGCGTTTATTTTGAGGCTTCTTTTTCCTCAGAAAATCTCTCCATTTGGCATACATGTTCATACAGTCAATGGGATTGAGAAATGGAAAACAATGGAGGAAATACAGAAATATACATCCATTATCTGAAATAAGAGTTTTTGCTCGCTCGCTTTTGGGAAATGGCACGTTATCCATCACCAACATTGCACTGTTTATTTCCTTATCCCTGAGAAAACCTCATTTTCTATCATTTCAAATAAATCTTCAAGAATCCAAGAGAGGAAGAATTAGCTATTAAAAGGCAAAATTAGTGCTGAATAATGAATTACATCATGGGCGCACCCATACTTTGGGGGGTCTTCGGTTTCGCTTTGGGGGGGCTGAACTTAAGGATTGTAACCAATAATCTCGTTCCAATTTGCGATGCAATTTATTTATTTATTTATCACATACAGCTTTAAAGACCAATTGAGAGTGACAATCAAAACAAGTAAGAAACAACAACAATTAATAAAACAAGAAGCAAGAGAACAACAAGAGAAAATAGGGGGCAGCAGTTACGTAAAATAATTGAATCTTATCATAAGAAAGCATTATCAATAATTATACATATTAAGGGTATAAACGTTTGTTAAGGAGACCCTTGAGAATTTGGTTAACATAATATTTGTTGAACACCCCCCTGGGTGCGTGCCTGAATTACACTTTCCCTGTTCATAGCACACGAGATCGAGATATATGGTCATGCAGCACTCGTGGCTTTAGTACTACAGCACGTGTTCCACTTAATAATATTTTGAGCTCTCATGGGCACAAATAAACCTACGCCAACAATAAATATTGTTTCATTCTCTGAAAACTTCGATGACTCTTCAAATTAAGAATACTAATCTTTCTTCAGTATCCGATTCGCCCGTCTTCTTTCAGCCACCAAATGAATTCGTTTCAGAATACAGTTAAAATCAGACATTAATCATTTGCCCAATAATGACTCTGAAATATGAATTCAGAACTGCACAAGGCAATTCTGTAATTTTACAGACAATTCTACGATCATCGACCCAGTTTTGAATTAGTGTTCGATGTTCTTCACTCGATTTTTTCTCTCTATTTCAGCCTCTTTGATTTTTCATCGGTAAATTCTCCAATATATTTTTTAGTAACTTCGTGAATAGTTGTTCTCTTAAGGGCTTCCTTTACTTTACAGAAAAAGCAGTTTTCAGGCCGTTGGGTTTATCATCTCCATAACGGCATACTAAGAGGTTAAGGCTCCCCTTTAGATCAAGCTGAATTCGCGATGAGATTTCGGTTCAGTTAGTTCCAGCATTTGTCCATTAGTGAGGTAGATAACCTTCCCCTCGCGTGGATGGTGTGGGTAAAAAGGAGGGCGAAGTTGGTGGTGGGAAAGCTTATCGGTTTAAAGGTCTAAACCCAGAGTAAAGATAACGTAGATAAGACGCTGGGAAATCTTGAATTCAGAATTTTTCGTTCTGCCGCGCTCGATTTGCAATCAATTATTGACGTTATTTTGCTATACTTATGTACTTGCAAACATGCATTTTACCGATACCTCAGCATTATTTCTACACTGTGCAACGTTTTGAAAGCAATCGAAGCAAAGGTTATCTGAAGAATGTCATTCCCGCAAAGTATTATTAAAAATTATCTTTAGAAAGTTTTTAAATATGCATATGATTGCCACTGGACTATGACGACTTAATTATAATCATATTTGGATGAGATCAGAAGAAACATTCATAAAATTTATTGAGTGTATGACAATTTATATTTATTTAGAGCTTTTTTAATTTTTGTTTGATACAGAATATAAATTTCTTTCGTTCGACATTTAAAATTAAATAAGACAATTAGAAATGGCCGAGGCGATTCTGCAGTGTTATTACAATATCAGCAGTTTTACCGCGATCTCCAAGAGCCCCCTACGGAATTTTTTAAGCATTTAGAGGAGGCATCCCTAGGAGTGTAATTACAGTGCATTTATTGCTTCTCAATAAGTTATTGAGGTTTGCACCACGGAACTGAAGGAGATGATCCGGTACCGTAGGGAAAGGAAATATTTCGATTAGCCAAAAGTGAAAGTTACCATTATCTGTTACCTTTGCGCATTATTTTAAATGAAAGCGTCAATTTCTTGTAAATGAAATGGGTACTCCGTATGTATTACTTCGTATTGTATGCAATAATTCATATGTAAGATTTTTAATGAAATAAATATTGGAATATTATTATTCATAATGGAATACATAAATGGAAGTCAGGTAATTTCAAATTATGACCATCATGAAAATATATATACATAGTCAGAATTACAAACCTTTATTTGCTGGAAAGAAAACTTTCACTTAGGAAGTCCAGTAACTGCCCAATGACAACAAATTTCAGGCAGAAAGAAGTTTAAACAGAATACTTCTAATGGATCCCTCATGTTCTTCCTCCAAAATTCCCTATCTCGCTCAATCCTCTGAATTATAATTCCATGGGGAGACCACACCACGAAATCGCAAAAATTTTATTGCAAATTTCCAGTTGCCCCTGTACTTGGAAATAATATGCATTTCTTCTCCTTAGCATGAAATTCCCTTGGTCCTCCTTCATGAATTTTACAATCTTCCTGAGTACCCCTTCTACTTCCATTTGTGAGAATATCTGTACCTTATTGGGTAGTCTGCTGTTCCAGAACCATAGACGTAGGTTGAAAGTCGTATCAGTCTCTTTATAGACATTTGCCTCGGAATTTAGAAACGAAGTAAATTTCGTAGCTTGGGAAAAATTGTTTTATATCGGATTAAATAGACATTTTAGGATAGGCTTTATTGCTTTATTGTCTTCCAGAACGGAAATGTTTCAGTGATCGACAGCAACGGATTGATTTATCGTACTTACAATGCTTGGAGAATGGGTGAAAGTATAATGCACAGTAACAAGGACAACAGACCATTTTAATGCACATAAATATGCGACTATTTTTCGATTAAAAGAAGGAAAAGAAACGATCTCTTGAATTATTTTAATTAGCTATTTTCAGTAACTTGTCCAAAGATTCATACCGATGACCGTGAGTAGAAGAGGAAAACGGATAATGAAATGACGTAATTTATTTGAGTACCCAATTTCAAGTGATGAATATTCAGATTTTCTTCATATCAGTTATTTGTTATTATAGAAACGGATATCCATTCGCGCAAAAGTCTTTCCCTATTTTGTAATCAGAAAACAACGTTGCTCCGAAACGAGATAGCAGCACGTGAAAAAATAACGAGGTCTAATCGCTAGAAGTAAGGGAAGAAAAACAGCTTGCGCGAGAAGAGATTCCCTAAAGAAGGAAAGCCAAAATCCACCTCTCCGTATCTCATATGCGTAACTGATATTCCCTACTCTTGCGTTATCGTTTCTCACGGTCATCTCTCTGGCGAAATCGTACTCGCCGTGATGGGGCAAGGAGGTAGTGGAAAGAGACGAAATCCGCGCGACTGCAGAGACGCCACTTCCCCTCCTAGGCTTTTCCCGAAAGACTTCGAAGAAAGCTGTGGAAATACCTTTACGGTTACGGGATCTGGTGCTGTCCACCGTCGCGACGGCGGACAGCACCAGATCCCTCCGATGGTCGCAGACTCTGGCCTGGTCAACGCCCCCACATCTACCTCCTTTTTTGGAATCATATTCTTTCCCTTTCCATCTAAATAGTTCTGTCCACCCATGGCTGAAAACTTTGGCCTGGTCGACGCCCCCAGATCTATCCCCTTTTCGGAATCATGTTCCTTCCCTTTCCATCGTAATAGCTCTGTCCTCCCTTGGTCGTAGACTTTTGGTCTGGTCAACGTCCCCGGATCTACCCCCTTTTCGGAAACATGTTTCTTCCCCTTCCATCTGAATAGCTCTGTTTTCCGGCCAGTTATCTATCTCTATTATAGCTGCGCCATGATGGTTCCATATTCTTTCCTAAGATCCAGACCCGAACTTGGGAACCTCTTAATACCCCACCCCTTCCAGTGCTTGATTAATATAGAGTTCCCTTCCCCTTTTCGAAAGGTTAGCCCAAGAAACCAAGCACATATATATGTATAATATATTAGTCCATTGTACATTACGAAAGGGGCGACACAATAGAATAGATACCACGGCGGGCCGCTACAGTTTTAATTCGAGGAGTGACTGCACCCGTGATACAGCCCGCCTTCGCGTTGACGCCGCTCGCCGCCCTTGCTTTTGACGCCGCACTACCGCACCATTCCCCGCCCTTACGTGCTCACATCCTTGTAACCAGATACATAAGGTAAATTAAATTTTCTTTATTTCATACGGAATTACTTCATTACTTCAACTCTCCCGACAACCAAAGGCAAGAACCCTTTTCTTGTGGCTACCGCTCTCTCCCCACTCAAAGAGGGGCGGCACTACATTAGCTTTCATTTGTAAGTTTTGCAATTTTTTACTTTTATTTCAATTCCCTTCTCAAGAGCATTTTTCTGCTAAATTAATCGGTTGAAATGCAGTTGATTGCCTTATTATTCCATATTATTATTTATCTTCTTCGTCTGTCAGTGAGTTATTGTTCATCTTTTGACTTAATTCGTGGTAGTGAGATTTCTCTAAATAATATTACATTTTAAAGGCTACCTTAGATTATTTCCAACGGAAAAGTTCGTCCTACTGATATAAGAGCATAAAACGTAATTAAATCGTTATTTTCAATTATACAATGATATCTATACATATTAGAGAATAATTGAGGCAGCAAAAACAATTCTACCCGATGAGCCCGGAGAAGAGTAAATTAATCGTAAGATTCAGGCCTAATTGAGAAAATCCGACCTTTAATCTTTTTTAGTACAGTCATGAGAAAAAAAACTCAAAAACATTGCGGGTAACATAAAATTCGGGATACTCTTAAAATTCCTTCACGGGAACACATGTTGCAACACTGAAAGGAGACCATGTCAAACATAACGGTACTTATATTCGCTGCAAAGGTTCGGTTTAAAGAAATGGTAGGAGCGTCGCGGGCGGCTACCGTAGGGGACACTCATTTCGAAGGACGGACATAATTTTAAGAAAGACATTGATGGAAACGCTGCATATACGCGATGATAGCTCAAAATGTATGAGTTATAGACAGTGCAGATTGAATGAATTCGCAATTTAGAATCGTCAATCAAGTCGAATACGTCTTTTTACCACAAAATAACGTTATGGACCTCCGACTCGCTGATTCTCTAACGGAAGGAGAACAGGTGCAT
>KZ308182.1:134096-176008 GCA_000376725.2 Ladona fulva | reverse complement strand
TTATTCCATCTATAGGTTATGTTAATAATAATGATATAGTATCCTTCAACGCGTTTCACAGCGATTTAAAGAGGCACCTACAAAGTGTTTCACTCAGCTCCCTCCTTTTAACAGCCAATAGAATGCGGAGAATAAACTTTAGACTCGCTTCCTTCGTGCTTCACGCTAGTTACGCGGGTTGCGTCGAAGGTGGTAAGATTAATGTGGAGCTAGCTGTACAGCGAAACAAACATGTATCTTGTACTTTAACGATTTTCATTAATAAAAGCAGAAGTCGAATGAACTAGCTAAATCTAACCGATACAATGCGTTCACCATGCTACATAGGCCGTTCCGATAATGCGAGAAAGATCAGGGAAATAGATGCTAGAACGAATCGATTCAAGAACTCATTTTTTCCGCGAACGATTCGCGAAAGTAATCGATTAGGGAAATATTCATGGTGCTCGCACCCCCTGTTACAGGCTTAAAGGCGGCTTGCAGGGTAATTACATAAACATAGACAAATCTCGACCTCAACTGTCATCAATGAATTCGGGAGATGAAAGAGGAATAAGAATGACTTATACACGTAATCACAGTATTTAATACACACGACCTAGATTTCTACGCATAGTGTCATTATCAGGCACAAGAAACGAAAAACAGTCAGATAATAGTGGTTGGAAAGAGAAAGAGGAGGGAAGGGTTACACAGGATTAAAGAAAAGAGACAGTTTTCACGGTGGAAGGAAGGATAGGGGAACTGTAGGGGTAAAGGTTCTCTTGATGATAGTTGGAGTAGGATTTGCAAGAATTTCAACCTTTCGCTCCTCTAGTCGTCTATAGATGACTGAGATTTTCCTTCGCAAGCGAACGAATGTCGTGTACAGGCGACGCAGGATAAGTGGTTGGTTAGAAGCAGGAGCGGAGCTTCCAAGTATAGTACTTTGGACCCATTTGGGCCCATCTCAGAGGGGTTGTAGACCCTTCCCTCGGGAACCGCAGAGGGGCTGTAAACTACTTCCTTGGGCTAATTCGCAGCCCCTTTCTCCGTATGCGGCCGCGGAAAATAAAATGTCGTTGCATTTGTTCTGCTAGAAATATATTCGTTGCAGTTATTTTCCGTATTACATTGGCAATGAATATGTTGTGTTTCGCTTTATTATAATAACATATTTACTAATATTATTAACATATTTACTATATTACCATAACGATAAAGAAATATCAGAGATTTTCTCTACTAACTTTGCGTTTACCAGCATAAACGTTAATATTTACAGNCTTAATGTATCAACGGTAGGCAAAATACTGTGTGAAATAAATTATACTGCTGTGAAACTATCCTTCAACGTTTTAGGATTACACATTGACCTGTTTGGGAGAGGTTGCCTCAAAAAATGCATTATGCTTGTAGCCTAGGGATGTACAGAAATAATGGGGGAAGGGGTCATTAAGGTAAACACGTTCACCACGGCTATCTATAATACAATATTTTTATAATTTCCAAGGTAATATTGACTTTGCCTGCAACGGATATTTTTTTAGATTTAGCTTACCCATGAGTTGCCCCCTTGCGATTTCCGAGGGAAGGGTCAAGAGCACCGTTAAAATGGGCTCAAATGGGTAAAAGACATCGGTGGTGTCTCGAAAGTGCTTGGTACACGGGTAAAGATTTTCATTTCAGGGCCCGGAACCTGAATGCAATTCTACGACAACTCTGCCGTAGCGAAAGGGTTAAGCATTTCTCATTGTTTCTATTGGTTCATGGCTCTCCCTTAGTCCGCAAAGTGCAGAAATTCCTTGTTAAAGGAGCTCCCGTGGTCCTCCAGCAGATGCCAAAATGACAACGAAATTATAAATCATTAGCTCCAGGCTTTGACAACAATACAAACCATATGCTTAAATTGGTTTCCCACATTCCACACTTCCTTCTTTTACTAACAAAAAACCTATTCAACACATGCCTCCACACATCCTATTTCCCAGCTGAATGGAAACTAGGCATAGTAATATTATTTCCCAAACATAATAATAACCCTACCTTACCACAAAACCATAGACCCATCACACTCCTATCCACTATTTCAAAATTGTTCGAAATTGCACTTCTTAAACGAATCAAAACACATTTTACAGACAAACAACTTAATCATACACATACAAATCGGCTTTCGAGAACACCACTCCTCATATCACCATCTATTACACCTAGTTGACACCATCACAAATGGAATTAACAATGTCAAAAAGATAACACATGCAATTTTCCTAGATGTAGAGAAAGATTTTGACAAAGTCTGGCATGCAAGCCTCATTTACAAACTATCGCAAATCTCACTACCTATATACATACTAAAACTCATACAAAACTACCTCCACAGCAGACAAATACTAATGAAAATAAACACAATACATTCACAAAAAGAAACACTATCTGCAGGACTTCCCCAAGGATTCGTTCTCAGTCCAGTATTATTCAACTGCTAAATGAATGGTACACCCAAAACAGAGTACACAACTTACTATTAGCAGATGACACAGCATTTCTTTCACAATCATGGCAACCAGACAAAGCAGTAAAATTACTGAACCTTAATAAATACCACAGATGGTGTCAACAATGGAAAGTAACTGTTAATGCAACTAAGAGCTCAGTAATTTATTTTAATACCTACTTGAAAAAAAGAGCATATCTCCCAATTAAATTAAACATCACCATCACCACAAACAAATAAGCATAAATTCCTAGGAGTTTATCTAACACCTACACTGAAATGGACAGCTCACCTAAATTACACATTAGCAAAAGCACAAACAAGATTAACACAACTATCATCAATCATTTCCAACCACAATAAATTAAAAGCATCAACCAAACTAAGATTAGTACATAGCTTAATTCTACCAATCATACTCTATGCAGCACCAATAACATTCAACGCCAGTGAAGAAAAACATAGAAAGGGTACAAAAAGTTTACAATAGAGCCATTAGACTAGCAACTTCAACCAATAAATTAGTGTCATTAAAAGAAATTAAAGTAAAGTAAAGTATCATAATCCTATTAGCATTAAGGAAAGTGTTAATAAAATTGTAGAAAAATTTCATGATAGACTTAAAAATGGTAAGAGTAAAATTGCAAATAATTTATGGTGCTCTGCTGTCAAGAAAAAAAGAAAAGAAAATAAGAATAAAAAATACAAAAGATATACAAAATATCCAAAAAATAAAATAAAATAATAGTGAAAAAATCCAAAATAATAAGATGAAAAAAAAAACAAAAATGACAAGAAAAGACAAAAAATATATAAATATAAACTAAAAATGACAAAAAATAAAACTATTATGACAGCACCACCTAAATAGAATTAATAAATACTAGTTCATAAGATAAATTTAGCATTAGTAAAAATTAGGAAAAAAATATTATAGGTATTATGAAATGTTATTTATATCAATGCAAAACAAAAAATGCTACTAGGACAAATTCTAGTTTAAAATAAATTGCCATGCCATTACAATAAGGCCACCTCCACACGGGTCATTCTAATCAGAGGGAGAGTAAGACCGAAATGCCACTTCCATGGCGACGGTCGCAGTTCAACCAAAAACGACCAAAGCAAGCAGTTTCCAGCAGATGCCTCGCCATATGGGAAGCCCCCGGATTGTTCAGTCGAAAGTGGTTTGCGTGTTCTTTCTAGACGGCAGATGCCGCTTTCTCTTCAGGATTCGCTGGGTCTTTCCGCTCCACAGGAGGTGTCTCAGCTTCCAGGAAGGCCTAAAAAACGCTGTCCTCGGGCGGTCTCTAGGGAAGCGCCGCTTCACTGCTGTGCTGGTTCAGTTGCATTTGCAAAAAAAATCAGTTCAGGTGCAAAGAGCCGGAGTCGAACCCCGGAGCTAATAATGTGTTTCCGTAAGGTTGTACGCAACATTTCATTTTCGAGAGTGCAAGGCTTTCTTTCTTCATTAATTAAAATGCCTAATTTTGAACGGATTTCCATCAAAATTTGTCCATTCGAAGGCTAAATATGCAACCAATCTTATTCTTGCCATGTTTACACGTTATAGTGTAGAAATAAATTTACTTTTATTTCGAAATTTATCGAAAATTTTCTGGTTTTTCTGTACTTACTACGGCAACCGTGATTGTTGCCTCGGATTAACAAACAAGCATCAGAAAGAAGGGATGATGGAATGACGTTCTTTTCTAATTTATTTCTTTAAGCGTCTGTAGCTACCAAAAGTTATTTATAGCAACGTAAATATTTACAAATAAATATCCCGTTACCTAATTAATGCGTTGAGAATGTAAAAGTAATACTTTTATGCGAAACATCGATAAAAATGAGAATGAGTTATTCTCATTGAGTTGAAACATTCTTCCGAATTAATTTGTAATTTGGAGAAACTTGTGAAGAATTTATGAAATAATACGAAATTTCTNTAAAAATGAGAATGAGTTATTCTCATTGAGTTGAAACATTCTTCCGAATTCAATTTGGAGAAACTTGTGAAGAATTTATGAAATAATACGAAATTTCTCAGATCAGTATTTCAACATTGAAGAATAATTAATTGAATCCAACGTGCATAAGTAAATTTGACGCTTTGAAATCCAAATAACTTCAGAACATAACTTAAATAATTAAAAACTTTAACAGTCTATTAACTTATTATTATTGACATATTTGGAGTATCCAATCAATACTTGGAGTATTAATACAATGAAAGAGGGCACGCACTTCTGGCTGATACTAACAATTGACCTTCTCGTACCGTAAACGTAAAGGGCAGTCCTGGGACCAAAGAATACTCGATCAGGTAGCAAGCCAAACCCTTACCTGCCTCAACCTGGAATTGGGACGATATGTAAGTGGGACGCAATGCAACGATACCTCTGTGCATATCTTCCTAAGGGCACCATCTCGGGGTCATGTCCTTGCATTTTGTGTTGTAGATCGGGCCGCCTCACATCCTTCTCTTCTTTATCATCTGGTCGATTATCTTGGGGGAAAACCATTGGCAGTGGCAATCCGCTTAGTGGTGGAAACCTCTGCATCCTGACTTCTGCATTTTTCCAGTCTTCCGGACTAGAAGAATTATTTAACCCTTTAGCTGCCGGGCCGGAAATTTTTATGCTATGCTCTGAAAAGTGTTAAATATTCAAGAAAAAATTAATTTAATATCTTTTGAATGAATAATTTTCTGTGATGGATACAAGGCTTCTGCATCAGAAAAGAGCAGAATTTGTTTATTCAACATTATAATAATGTTTAATAATATCAAAATATAGTAAAGAGAATCGTAAACGTATATTTATTTATAAAGCGTATCTTTAAGAATTAGACTATCGAATTAAACACAATAATACATTCCGAACGTATGTACGTGATATTATAAACCTTATTCGATAGGATTTTAATACGATTAAGATTGCAATAATAATAACTAAAATTTAGCAATACATTTTTCGAGCCATTGACATAAAACGTTTTCTTCTCCACTCACCAATTTCGGTTACTCACATAATACATTATCCTATATTTATTCCAATACACACAACATTTTCATTATTATTATAAAAATGACGTATTATTATAAAACGAATTAAGTGCTTAAAATATACCTAATTATTGAATAAGTAAAAATTGCTTTAGTTTTGGTAGTTGTAGTTGTAACTGTTAAAAGAGTTTAAACAAATCAATTTGTCAAGTCAGCTAAATTCTCACATAAAGGCCTCACCGGGAGTCGAATCGCCCGAGACCGCCTCTACCAAAGACGAACGCGCATCCCCTTGACTATCCGGGAGCCTCCCTAGCTTTATTTATCTGAAACTATGGTTCATTCACTAGATGTTTGCACTTTAGAGAGAGGAAGAATATCTTATCTCTTCGTATAGGGAGCCAATAGGACATGACGATCTAACCCCTCCACTCATCAAGAGCGTGGTAGAACCTTGCTGCGTTGCAACATTAGCATAAAAATATAAATTTAATTAAAATCGTTTCAGTTTTGAGTGAAAGTAATGCCGGAAATAACATTGTGATTGATTTTAAGGTTAATTAATAACACAACCGCAGAAAAAAACAAAAATACCACATTTCAAAGAAAATCTTGACTTTATTCCGGTTTTGTTTGAACGGGGGCCTTTACTTCTGTAATTTAGAAAACAAGAAAGTTTTTACATCAAATTCTGCTTCAAATCATTTTCTTTCCGTTCGTATTATTAATTTGGCAGACAAACGTTTTTGAGGCAAATATTCAATAGAAATTATTGGAGAGGTCGAGAATTTTTAGAAAATGTATCGAAGAAAGTAGTCGCCAGCTATCTTTCGTCTTATTTGCTCTGGAAGAAACTTCAAGCGGGAAAGTTTCGGAGAAAATAGTGAATTTATTGTCTGTGAAAATACAAACCTCTAAGTTTATAAATAACATAAGAAAAACAAATTTAATTCGGGGGTTATGAATAACACGGCGCGGCCCGCGATCGTTTGCCTCGAGATGGGATGCTTCTTACGATTGGGTGCCTTCTCGTATTTTTGTCAGCATTTCGGACGAAGAGATCGGATAGATCGTCATGTCATGAAGAGATAAGATATTCTTTCTCTCTCTAAAGCGCAAACATCTAGTGAATGAACCATAGTTCAATACAATTATGTGAACCAAAATGTATTATTAATTATAACTTATTGTTAATCGTTATTGTTATCATATTTCATAACTAATAATTATGAAATATGATAACATATCATGAAAAAATTGATAACGATATTCTACAACGTCTACTTAAAATATCTCGAAAAAAGTACTTTATTCTCTCAAAGTGACTATATTCATTTGCCTGAAAGCTTACTAAACTTTCCGGTTTCTTTTAATGTTTGCATTAATGTATATTTGACCAATTTAAATGTCTATATTTACAAATCTGTTTACAATTAGAATATTATCTATACTTTGTTATGTGTTATATGCTTCAAAACGTCACAGCATATGCTATGACTGACGTTTCGGGAAATGTATCTACATCTAGATAAGTACCCATCAATCTGACTTTCGGCGTGTGCCAGGGTGTGTATCCACCATGGCTCTACTTCCCTAATCGATTATTTCTCGTATCGTTCACAGATTGAAATGAATTTCTGAATCGATCCCTTCTAGCATCACTATCCCTGATTTTTCTCTCAGAACAAGAACGGCCTATGTATCGTCTAAATCTTCATCGAAATAACCTTCTCTGAAGTTAGTTAGTAAATTTATCCGTTGTATAAATCTTCTATCTTCCACACCCACTTCTCAAATGCCTCCAATCTTTTGATGTCCTGTTTTCGTAAGATCCACGTTTCACACCCATACAGCAAAACACTCCATATTGTAGCCGTTCTCTTTTTCTAAACAAATTTAAACAACAGAGTAATCAAGATTGCACTTTAATGAAAAGAAAAAACTGCAGAACAAAATCTTCTAGAAAAAGAAAACGGTTGAATTATATGTTTCTTTCTCGGCACTTCCTCCTCCCTCTTCTTCGTGAGGCGGCCGTCGGGTTTTCTTCAGGGCGAGAAAGAAAGTGGTCTGGTGTTCCCTCTCGGTCACGGCCGCTGGAGCTCGTGAAGCGTCTATGTCCTTCTCTCTCAATTTCTCTCGTCTTCTAATACTCCTCTGGTCTTCTTTCTTCTGGTCTTCTATATCTCCTCATTTTCTCTCGTCTTCAAATCTACGTGTCTCCCTCCTTCTAACATCTGTGTCTCCCTCCTTCTCACTCCTTTGTCTCCCTCCTTCTTACCTCCGTATCTCCCTCCTCACTTCCTCGCCGAGCCTCCGATTCCCTTTATATTGGGAACAAGCAACCACATGACCTTTTGGAAGGTTCACTCCAACCCTCCCTCGATCGTTGAACCGTAATCGTGTCCAATCGGGACCGGTTACAATATCAAGAATTTTACCAAAATTTTCTTGATTCCTTTTATCGAGACCCTTTGACATTAATTCCTTTCGCTTCATAAACGCTTCCTTGGCCAATGCTACTCTTTTTCGAACCTCATCTCCACACCTCCCATCCCAAGATATGCCTCGCCCTGAATAAAGTCCTTTATTATTATTATTATTAAGATAGAACACTACCCACCTCCCATCCCAAGATATGCCTCGCCCTGAATAAAGTCCTTTATTATTATTATTATTAAGATAGAACACTACCCACCTCCCATCCCAAGATATGCCTCGCCCTGAATAAAGTCCTTTATTATTATTATTATTAAGATAGAACACTACCCACCTCCCATCCCAAGATATGCCTCGCCCTGAATAAAGTCCTTTATTATTATTATTATTAAGATAGAACACTACCCACCTCCCATCCCAAGATATGCCTCGCCCTGAATAAAGTCCTTTATTATTATTATTATTAAGATAGAACACTACCCACCTCCCATCCCAAGATATGCCTCGCCCTGAATAAAGTCCTTTATTATTATTATTATTATTAAGATAGAACACTACCCAAGTACGAGAATTTGTCCACCTGCTCTAGTTTTTCCCCATCGACCCTGATCGTTAATTTAGCCTTCTTTCCCTTAGTGAATCTCATTACCTTAGTTTTACTTACGTTAATTTTCATTCCATATTCCCTTGCCTTATCGTTTAGTGCATTTACTAGTATTTGTAAACCCCTTTCGGAATCGCACACAATAGCTTTATCGTCTGCATATCTTACTGACTTTACTACTTTCCCTCCAACTATCACTCCCTTGCTTATTTCTTCCCAAGCTTCATTCACCATTTCCTCTGCATATATATTAAAAAGCGATGGTGATAATGGGCATCCTTGTCTTACCCCTCTCCCTAACTCTGCCCATTCCGACTCTCCTTCAGTTATTCTAACTCGCGCTGTTTGATTTAAGTACAAATTTTGCACCAAACGCCTATCTTTCCAGTCCAACCCAATTTTCTTTAAAATTCCCATTAATTTTGGCCATTGAACTCTATCGAAAGCCTTTTCAAAATCGACAAAACATGCACATATATCCTTTTTAAATTCCAGGCTTCGTTCTACTAGCACCCTCATTACCCCGATTGCATCCCTCGTTCCTTTCCCTTTCTGAAATCCGAACTGGTCTTCTCCTATTTGTTCCTTAATTTTTCCTTCAATTCTTCTATTCAATACTCTTAGAATAACCTTTGCCGCGTGAGATATTAAACTGATTGTACGATAATCCCGACACTCAGAAGCATTATTCTTTTTCTATAAAGGAATCAGGATTGTCTTAGTGAAATCCTCTGGCCACTCCCCATCATCATAAATTTTTCTACAAAATTACAGAATTCTCTCTTCTCCTTTTCCCCCAGGTTTTTAAGTAGCTCAACTGGTATGTCGTCAATGCCCGTTGCTTTATTTCCTTTCATATCACGCAAGACCCTATCAATTTCACTATCTAATATCCAAAGTCCAACATCATCATCCTCCACTTCTTGTTCAATTTCTAACATTATGTTTGTTGGCTTCATGTCCTTCTTATATAGTTCCTCAACATGTTCTTTCCACCTTTCCCTTATGCTGGCTGGATCTCATATAAATTTACCATTATTATCTTTCATTGTGGTTGTTCTGTTTCGTGTTTTATTTCCCGTTAACTGTTTCACCTTTTTATATATTAGGTCGACCCTCCCACTTTCGTCCAGCTTTTCTATTTCGTTACATTGACCCTTCCACAACTGTTCCCTTGCCCTATTTGTTTCCCTTCTCAGTTCGTTATTGAGAGCCCTATACAATCTACGTCCTCGTTCTGTCTTAACCCTTTTCCATTTCCTTCTTTCCTCCATTTTACTTATCATTTCTACTGTCACCCACGGTTTCCTAATTTTTTGATTGACCCCCAATAGTTACTTGCGTACTATCCTTGATACTGTTTTTAATCTTTTCCCATTCTCCGTCTATAGTATGTTCTCTTCCTTTATCCTCTAAGGCCATACTGACTGACTATGGTCAATATCCATTCGGTTAGGAGATTTAAACAACATATATTCAAACTTGAGAAAAAGAAGAATACTTATACCTTTACCACAGTAATATTTATTAACTCTTCTTTTTCTCAAGTTTGATTATGGAGAACTACCACAACTTCAAGGCCGAAGTAGTAGATTTTATTTAACATATATTCATTTAAAACTTCTTTCAGCTCACATTCCCAGGAATTATCGCAGAACATATTATGCTGCCTTAGCTTAATATTTAAATCTAGAGTTGATTGGTTTTTCTTTAATGGAAGTTTCTAAGGAGTAATAAGCGGTGCATCAGGAGGAACTTGGATCACCTGCATCCGAACTCATTTCTGAAAGAATGCATTTATTACTTTTAATATTGATCGCAGATCCCTTAGGTGTTCGCTTTCGATTAATTTACCAATAGATAACTTTCAAATTTTGTATCGATGAAAGGTAAGGCAACAATAATGAAAAACACCATAAAACAATCTACACATATTACTGAAAACGTTATCAGCACCGAATAATAAAATAATCACTAATAACATTTAGGAAGTCTTTAACTTCCTGTTTCATTACCTTTAATACCTGAACCCACTTACGCAACATTGCAGAGGTTAGTGTTAATAGAAATATTATTACTAAGGATCCAATCGAAATATCCGAGATAAGGTTCGCCATCACTTTTTGGAACAGTTTTCTGAGATTACATATCGGGCATATTTGTGATAATGTTGGTGACAGTAGGTAAGAAAATATGACTGCTCTATGCACCTGTTCTCCTTCCGTTAGAGAATCAGCGAGTCGGAGGTCCATAACGTTGATTTTGCGGTAAAAAGTCGTATTCGACTTGATTGACGATTCTAAATTGCGAATTCATTCAATCTGCACTGTCTATAACTCATACATATTGAGCTGCCATCACGTATACACAACGTTTCCATCAATGTCTTTCTTAAAATTAGGTCCGTCCTTCTAAATGGGTGTCCGCTACAGGAGCCGCTCGCAATGCTCCTGCCATTTCTTTAAACCGAACCCTTGCAGCAAATATAAGTACCGTTATAAAATAATTGAAATGCGTACTTCATATTTTCCACAAGTTTCCACATAACTACCGTTTTGTTTGACATGGTCTCGTTACAGTGTTGCAACATGTTCCACTGAAGGAGTGTTTAAGAGTATCCCGAATCTTACGTTACCCGCAATTTTTGAGTTTTTTTTGCTCATGACTGTACTCACAACATATATTGTTACATAGCATAGCATAAACAATATATACAACAAATCTTACAAGCCCCGTTCATTAATTACTGAAAATAACTTAAACAGACTTATTTCAATAATATTCAAGACCTTTATGCTGGAGGGCGCACCTCCTTGTGGAAGAATATGAAGGAAATTGGATTCAAATATAAAAGAACTGCAGACGGACGAAAATGAGGTAACGATGAATGTTTTGATAAAAATTTTACTCAAATAAACGATAATGGGGATTACTCTCCGTAGAGTTAAAATGTGTTTCAGTGATTCTTATAAGCATTTTATATTAAGAAATAGCCACAGTCAAGGACATGACGTCAGTTTTTCTTTCTATTTCCCCTCTTCTTTAGGATCTCTTTTCTTCTCTGCTCTTTTCTTTCATCTCGAGGGGATTTATTCAGAAGAGTAACATACTATACATGCCCTGATAACTACAAAAGGCTTCTATCAAGGACAGATAAGAATGGGAATATCTAGAAAGAATAACTTCCACGGTACAGTCGCCCTCTCAAATACAAAACACTTACGGATTACCTACTGGATTTCTCAAAGAGAGAGAGAGATTTGACGCAAATTTCGTCAAATTTGAAAATTTTATTTTATGACTTCAATTGCTGTTCTGCCGCTCCATGACAGAGAAGAGGGATGGAAAAACATACAACACCAGGATCTCTGAAAAAAATTATCGCACTAAAAATGAAAATTTTTGTAGTATTTAATCTATCCTTCTGCTATAAATTTGGCATTTATGACACGCGTATAGACATCGATAATCGTCTCGCATAATCATGCATGATCTCTAGTGAATTACTGTGAAAATGCTCGAATCCTGGGATCAAAGAAACAAAACTTGGTCTCTTGGCCAGGTACATACATCAGATTCTAGCCCGCTCGCGAAGTTTCCCTTGAGAAATTTTCATAACTTGTTTCACTCGTTCTTTATAACGTGTAATATATTATGCCTTTTTCGTCGAAAACTCAAATTGCAAACATATCGAATGAACAAGCGGCAGAGATTTTGGTAGGCTGTTTAGCGATCGTTGTATGTGAATCTCTGCAGTTAAGGAATTCGTTTTTCAACCCCAATTGTCAACCTGGTAAAAGAATAGTTTCTTCATAGAGTGAAATATGATCAGATGAAGAAATGAAGAAAGGCTTTCTCTTCGTCCGAAATGCTGACAAAAATACGACGAGAAGGCACCCAAACGTAAGAAGCATCCCATCTCGAGGCAAACGATCGCGGGCCGCGCCGTGCTCTACGTAACCCCAGAATTAAAATTGTTTTTCTTGCGTTATTTATAAACTTAGAGGTTTGTATTTTCACAGACAATAAATTCACTATTTTCTCCGAAACTTTCCCGCTTGATGTTTCTTCCAGAGCAAATAAGACGAAAGATAGCTGGCGACTACTTTATTCGATACATTTTCTAAAAATTCTCGACCTCTCCAATAATTTCTATTGAATATTTGCCTCAAAAACGTTTNCGTTATTTATAAACTTAGAGGTTTGTATTTTCACAGACAATAAATTCACTATTTCCTCCGAAACTTTCCCGCTTGAAGTTTCTTCCAGAGCAAATAAGACGAAAGATAGCTGGCGACTACATTCTTCGATACATTTTCTAAAAATTCTCGACCTCTCCAATAATTTCTATTGAATATTTGCCTCAAAAACGTTTGTCTGCCAAATTAATAATGCGAACGGAAATGAAATGATTTGAAGCAGAATTTGATGTAAAAACTTTCTTGTTTTCTCCATTACAGAAGTAAAGGCCCCCGTTCAAACAAAACCGGAATAAAGTCAAGATTTTCTTTGAAATGTGGCATTTTTGTTCTTTCTGCGGTTGTGTTATTAATTAACCTAAAATCGACCACAATGTTATTCCCGGCATTACTTTCACTCAATACTGAGAAAAATTGAAACGATTTTGACTAAATTTATATTTTTATGCTAATGTTGCAACACAGCAAAGTTCTACCACGCTCTTGATGACTGGAGGGGGTCTTTCCTCCTGTCCTATTGGCTCCCTATACGAAGAGATAACATCTTCTCTCTCGCTATAAACAACAAATATCTAGTGAATAGACCATAGTTATTGGTCACTTAGTATATATATTTGGCTGTACTTCCTTGATGTGTTACCTGATGATGTAGCGACGCTACGAAACCATGGTCGTGCATTGTAATATTCATGTGGTTTAGTAAACTCTTTTCTCGTGGAGTTTTTTCGAAATTCTCTTAGGATAGAGAATACTGAATAATGGCCTTATTTGGTCTCTCCTCAATCTTTGCTTTGAAATGTCCTTATTCATTTATAGACTTACTAAACGTCCCGTTTTCACTGGCATTGTCCAGGTTTTAATTATTATTATTATTCTACAGAGCCTTACAATTAGAACGCATGGTCACGGACAATTTTTCATTTGTCCAACTTTGAAGGAAAAACTCTCAAAGATTCCACAATAGGAAATACAAAGATTTATATGAGAGCTATCATTTAAACGCGGTTTCGATATGCTTTGACGCTGCACACGTATGTTTTAAAAGCATGCAAAATTATCCAAACTATGTTTTTAGGCACGTGCAGATTTTAACAGGTTAAAATGTGATAATCCTCGGCTTCTTAATGCGCCTACTTGGTATCCCTAGACCACGGGTGAGCAACGAATGGCGCGAATCGAACGCGGGACCCCGATGAACACGCGGAAGAAGTCTATGCCAAATTTATTTTTGACTTTATGGGGGAAAGATTCTTTCGTGAAATCCTGTCATTATCTCATTTAGTCAGTTTTAAATCATCTTAATAATAAGTAATTACAAATGAAATATATAGATGTCAAATAATATGTCCTGAGAATAGTTTGGAACGTGGAAAAATTTAGTACTGGCGATTCTGCCGATTTTAGCCCAATCTCAAAGTGTATGCCTACCTGCTATAGGCAGACACCAGTTGCAGTTTACCCTCTCGCTTCCCACCCCTGAGGGACTTTTCCCCAAGTTATCCGCAGGCAGGAGCCTGCGCTTTCAACTAAACTAAACGTACAGTGAGAGTCCCGCTTGACGCGGCGGATACGTTCCAATGAGTTCAAGCGCTAAACGAATCAGCGTTAAACAAGGTCATCTTAGTACATACGGAAATAATGGGGAAACAACACAGAATAAAAAATGTATCAGTAGTTTCTGTTTTGTTTTGTACCATTTATCGTTCAATAATCCTTCATTACATTAATTGTATACTTTTTTATTTCTGATATCGATTTGTGTGAGGGAGGCACTTCGACACCTTTTGTTCTTTTTGTAAAGAAGTCATCCAACTTCGTTTGCACTTTCCTGTTTCGTTCAGCAAGCAGCTGTTTATAGCAAGACATCGCATCAATTACACTTCGTCTTACCTTTGAACTTCCATCAAAATTTAAATCATTTAATATAAACTGATTCATAATTTCCGGTATAGTGGCTAATCTTTTTTTTAGAAAATCCGTTCGAAGTTCCTTTAGTTCCACATCTTCACAAATGCTAACTAATTTGGATTAACAAAATCATGCGCAATTTTTAGGAATCCCAATACCTCGTTCGATTTGGGAGAAACCCAAGAAAACCGTGCAATACTGAAAGCGGGGTCTTACTGTATATGTGATTTGTAGTTGATTCAATTTCTTTCGTTACTGATAGCGCGGAAGAGAAAGCCGGTACGGCTAAACTTTGCGGTGGCAAAGATTAAGTTTCCCTGACAGACTGAATAGCGATGGCATCGAAAACCATGACGGCTGGTTATCAACCGTGTAAGGAGCCGTTAGCGCGAGGGCAGTTTGCGTTTCTCACTGAATTCTGAAGTGGGAAGGTCTCATGCGGAGGGAAATCGCTCCGCGCAGTTGACTCCAAATCCTCCGATAGGTGTCTTCCATGCGGTGATAGTCGGCTTTCTTTTCGTTTCTAAGCCATTGCGGCCTACTTACTCCGTTGGAAAGGCGTCGGGAAGTTGTTGTGATTCCTTCAGCGGTTTTCGAAGAGCCGTTGCACGTGTTTGGATTCCAGAGTTTTTTACGTCTCTTTCAGTACGTTCGCTGTAGGAAATACGCCGTCTTTGGTGACTGCACCACCTCGTTCGAGTCTTCAGCAATGGGACCGAAGAAGAGGAAGAGGAGGTAGGCTGTAATGTTTATAAGCGCTGATGACTTCATCAATGCTCGGTGCTGCCACCTACCCTTACCCATTCCATTTCGGTCTTTCCCACTTGGTCGACTCGCATTTAGTCGTCTGTTATTGGACAGTTTCTTTTGGATTTGGTCTAATAATCATTAGAGAGTTTTAGCGGGCCCTTAGCGGTTCGCCGATAGGTTCCGAAAACCTCAATGCGCATGCGCGGAATGTAACGTTGACCTGTTTCAACTCGCATACACGTATATTTTTGGTGTTTTCGCGTCGACGATAAGTAATGAGTCAAAATTGCACGCCGTGTTACAACTTTCTATTATTTGTGATACTTTAAAGGTTTTATTTCTATTATACATTATTTTACTGCACGTTTTCGTTACAATTCATGCAGTTTTTGTAGCATCTCGCGCTCCTGATTGATGCCATTCAACTACGAGTATCCGTGTAGTGCAGGGGACCCTGCCGATTGTATGCTGTATTCGGGAATTCGAATAGGCGCAGCGAAAAGCGATACGTTTTGTGAAGAATTGCTACGATAAATCAGTGAGGGTTACTCGGATGCTTCAGGATGCAAGATGGGAATCTTTGGAAGTTAGAAGATTTTAACTAAAGTTTGCTTTAGTGGATAATTATACAGAAAGCACACGCAGAGGTGATGTAGCCGATTTAATGGGTCCATTTTGTTACATAGGCCGTTCTGATACTGCGAGAAAGAACATGGAAATAGATCCTAGAACAAATCGATTCAAGAACTCATATTTTTCGCGAACGATCACACGCCGAAAGGTGGCTGCAGTGTACACAACCAGGTGAACCTGCCAACCTATAGCTGGATACTCATCAGAACCAGTCAGGGAGGCAAGGAGGCTATCGGGTGCCCCTCACAGATAGGAAACAGTTCAAAGTTTTATACATTAAGTTCATTTTTGAAAAAGATGTATGTAAACGTACGAAAGAAGAAAACATTTAGTCTGATGAAATAATTCACTTAGACAAACCGAACGTTGTTTTATCTTAAACCTTCGTATACAGGGCGACCTTCCGGCTTGGGGTCACTTATGACACTCATTGTCAGTCTACAAAATTTCCCGCATCCTTCTTCGATTATAAAGAAAACTCTCTAGATGGCGTTATTTGAGCTCAGTGGTATAGTCACTCGTAAACATGTTTAACACAGAATGGGCGATATGAACCGAGAATCAAAGCACTTTGTCAGATGTCAAAATTACCAATGTTTCGGTGAGAATTTAATAGTGAGTCGATCTTACGATGCTTTCCTCTCTGTTGCAAGAGGATTCTACGGAACATGCGCATTATCTCGCGTATTTCTAAAAGTGAAATGCGTTACAATGTTGTTACTGCGATACACTTACTGCTTAGCCTACAGAGGCAAATGTTCTCTTTGTAATTATTTTAAATCCCAAAACCAAGAAGTAAAGTAAAGATTGCGGTTATTGCGGTTATCAAACCGGAAATTATATTAACGCTTATAAGCCACTGAAAATAAACTATTATTTTAGGTTGCGTTTCTAATCAACTGAAGTAGCTTTCACTATGTGGAACTCTATAACAGTGAGGAGGAAAGAATGGTTGAGTTCAGCTCCACGAGAGATTTATTCTGCGACCGGTTTCGGCTGTGGTATAGCTACCATCAGGCTTGATGTGGTTGTAATAGTGGTATTGTTAAAAGTGCTTCGACTGCTTTGGTCATTTCGCACGTAGGTCCCCACCGGGAATCGAACCCGGTACCCCATTCGCCGAGGCTTGATGATGATGACTAGACTACTGTATTGTTGTATCCTTATAAGAAGGACTAGGGTTATAAATACCGACACTTTTTGTATTTTTGCCTGATAATGACTACACCATAGTTGGATTTGGTCGCGGAATGAACGTCTTGTGGAACTGAGACGTATTCTTTTTTCCTCACCGTATAGTTGCGTTATTTATTTTAATGTTATAATTTATTGCTGTATGCGTTTAAGACTTGTTTTTATCCTAAATTGATTTTATGCGCCCCTTCATATAATAGGGTAGACTAGATAAGGTGTTAACACAGCCCCTGCCGTACTCCACTGGCGGCTCGCGGGTTACAAATCTAAATCTATTTCCCTGGAAAACTCATGGAATTTCTTAATGGCTGGATAGTGGTCATCTTGATTAACCATTATCCATTACTAAGGGAAAATAAATACCTGCGAAAATAAGGAATACGCAAATAACCACACCGAGCTCTAATTATTTAGAGCAAAATCAAAAGAAGGAGTAACATTAGGTAAAACTTTCCTCGTCTGTTCAGATTTAGAGATGGTTCAACGTAGAGCAGCCCGTTTTGTCTGGAGATTTCAGGTTCGACAGTAGCGTTACGGTCATAATAAAATCACTCGGGTGGAACTCGCTGCAGGAGAGAAGATCTGTTTATCAACGAAAGCTTTTCGAAAAATTCATCGGTGCAGAATTTTTAGGTGAAGTAAAGGGTATTGTCATTTCAGTAAACAGCAAGCGCGATCTTCGAGATGCGACGACCAAGCGTTACAAGGAAATAATCGCTAAAACGGTTAGTTACTATTGGTCGTTCTTCCCGAATAGCATCAGAGAATATAATAGGGTAGATTGGATAAGGTGTTAATACACCCCCTGCCATACGCCACTGGCGGCTTGCAGGGTAAAAATCTAAATCTATGTGGTTATCTGTTTCTGTCGCTTTTCCTGTACCTGATACTGATACGAAACAAATAATGATTTTTGGAAAGTAAGTCATTTGACCGATAGCTTATAACTTTCTGGTCTTCAACCGCTGAAATTCTCTACAGAGCTTCTAATATGGTGGTCAAATAAATGCCTGTAGATGATTACTTCAATGTATCATAAACACGTTACAAAGCACAATGTTCTTATTTGTATATATTGCTGTACACCCTACCTTTATATCCATGATCTTTGCCTCCAGAAAGTATTTTCGTGTATGTTTAGTAACCATCTCTCGTAAACATCTGTTGTTTCGAGCAATGCCATTACCGCTATGGATAGTGAAGAAGAACTGGTTGCAGTCAGTTCCTTGCTTGTGGAAGAAGAGTTAGTCTTAAATGGCTATTTGACCGTGGAAGCCGAGCCGGGGAACGGATGTTCCCTGGCACGGGGGGGGGGTAAAGTTCTTAGTTATCACTAATTTAGGCTGATTTTCCCCACAAGAGCAATGAAAAAGTTAACCTCAAGCGGGTCCAATAAGAAGAGTAACAATTCAAAGAAACTGTTTTTGTGTCTCTTTCTCACTTAAGCTGAACTGTCTCAAACAAGTTTCAACTGGATGTTCTCGAAAGTTATACACATAGACCATCTTTCTTAATTTATCAGTAACTTCTTCCTTTTTACGTAATTAATCATTCCACTTCGTTTTCTTCTTTGTCCCTGTTTTTCTTCTACTTTTGTCTCTGCCTTTTTAACGAGCATTCTAACATTTTTCTCCTATCAATTCAAGCACTTGTATTCCTGTTTGCTTTTATGTATCAAGTTATTCTTCTTGAACTTCTTTTTCAATCCTCTGAATTATGCTTCTTGCCAGTGAAATTGCAAAGTGACTGTTCGATAATCATATTTATTTTATATTCTCCTTTTTTGGAAATATATAATAGCACAAAATCAAGAAGAACTACAGAATATGATGGAAAGAATATGGAATAAGAGTGAAGATTATGGAATAAATAGAATGAAAACGAAAGTAATGAGAATTGCAAAGGCAGAAGGACCCTTGAATATATGGTTAGCAGAAGAAAAGTTAACACAAGTAAGTTCCTTCAAGTATTTAGGAAGATCTTCGCCATTCAGGCGAAGATCTTAATAGAAGAAAATGGTAACTGTACAGCAGAAATTAAAAGTAGAATTGCCCAAGGAAAAATGACATTTAATAAAATTAAGAAACTGCTAACAGCATAGAAAATCAATGTTGCTACTAGGAAAAGATTCGCGAAATGCTTCATATGGGGCATTGTTCTGTATGGAGCCGAAACGTGGAGTTTGAAGAAGAGAGAAGAAAAGTATGTAGAAAGCTTTGAAACATGGCTCTGGCGAAGATTGGAAAAGATCAGTTGCTGGCAAACATCAAAGAAGGAAGGACATACGTCGAGATGAAGATAGATGCACAAAATAGAATGCTATGGAGGAAACAGTTTCGTTGAAACCTGTCCAAGGACAGAATGACCGAAGAGAGAGAGAGAGAGAGAGAGACAGAGAGAGAGAGAAATCTTCAGGCCAAGTGGCTGAATCGTAAATTTCTATTCACTAGATTACTCATCCTAGACAATCCATCCCCTCATAGCTTAGATTGCCTTTGATGGAACTTTATCTCTTCCCATTGCATCCTTATATCTGAAACTGAATGTCTCTGTCTGTGGAAACTATTGACAATTTATAATGAATATTGTGGTTTGTAAAAGTTTGTCTTTTCGTAGTTCCTTCGATATGTTTTTATCAATATTTTTCTACAAAAATACCTCCCAATACTGCCTTCTCTCTGTCCCTTCGTAAATTATTTTATAATTTCTTGATTCAAGTTCCTACTCCTACGTACTTCGCCTTGGAAAAACTGATGTCGTGTCTATTCATTTCTCTCTTTTCATTTTCTAGTGGACCTCTCTTGTTGTCTTTCCATTCCATGTCCCCAGTCTCATTACAGATGCTGTCTTTTCTTTTTTCCAGTCCATATCAAATGCGTTCCACGCCTCTAAAAAATTACCCACCGGAAGATCCGAACGTAGACAAGTTTAACCCTCATTCGAGGCTTACCAAAACAATAGCTTCTTAGGAATTCTAAAGCTCTGTCCGAGGAGACTAACAATACCACAAGTGTCTGGATTGCCCTTTCTCTTTTCCTTCTTCATCATCTGCCGTTGGCCTAGAAATACTCATCCGGCTCTAGTTTTCCTTACGTCGATCTTGTTCCGCTGTTCCACTTTCCAAGGAGGCTATTTTCACTTGGTGTTTTGGTGGGTATCCACAACCGTGGAATATCTTGGTCCCTTAGCCATTGATAATCCTTACCTTGGGAGGAGGAGGAGAGTGAGCAAGGGACTTACTGAGGGCTTGTGGGTACACAGTAGCAACATCTACATCTACATAAATACCGTGCAAACTGCCTTTCGGCCGGTGGCAGGAGTTGTAAACACCAAGTGTTCGAGTTTCCTCTTTAGCTTATTGTTGTCGCGTATCGTTCTAGGAAAGAATGAGTCCCTAAAACGACTTGTCCTCGCGTCTATTTCTGTTATTTTACGGTCATTGTTGGATCGGCAGGAGTGGCAGGGGGTCGTATAATACGAATTAAGTGTTACGCAGATATACTTCCTCAGAATCTATCAAGCAACCGCAGCCTAGCTTCTAATCTTCTTTCTTTCAAGGATTCCCACTCTGCGTCTGAGAGATTTTCGTAACATTTGCTTTTTATCATAGCAATTTTTAACAAATTGTATTACCTCGCGCTGCTGTTTCTCGTGTTCGCGAGTATACGTCTCATCCGCTGGATACCATGCAGTTTCTGGATATTCCAGATGAAGCCTAAGGTGAAATAACATCGCTCTATAACCTTTTCATCGCACCTACCTACAATGCGCTTTACAAAACCGATCTTTTTATTGCTTTGCTAAAGATTTTAAGTTATTTGTGCGAGTGATTTCGAAATATTCAACCGAATCGACTATATTTATATTCATTCTACCAATTTTGTATGAGAAGTTTGGACGCAATTGCTTCTTTTCGAAGAAATTTACCTCAGAGCATTTATTTACATTAAGATCTAGTTGCCATTTTCGCTCCACCTTTGAATATGAACCATAAGAAATCAACAAGGGAAGGTTGCAATTTTGTGAGTGCGTTACGTACTTCCCTAATTTGGTCACTGTGCCAGTTAGTTGTGTGGGACAGAACTTCATTTGATGAAGTACGCTTCCGTAAGGTGTTTCGCAGGGAATCGTTCTAGGCCTGATTTTGTTTCTTATCTACTTAAACGAACTGGTAAATAATTTAAAGAGCAAGATTAGATTATTTATCGATGATACACTCATATGCAGAGAGATTGCATCAGGAGATGGTATATTCTACTGAACGACCTAAGCGACGAAAAACTATGTTTTGAATATGCGGTAATTAGCGGTGGCGAACACTCTCAGCGCCTCAGGGCCACCGCCCTTCTCAGCGCATGTGCGTCACTTAGGTAAAGGGCGTAAACAAGACCTAAACACCAAAACAAGGCCTAAGAATAGAGAGAGAAAGTGTTCAATAGAGTAAGTGTTCGCTCCGCCAGAGTATATAAGATGTATATTTCCAAGGAAGAGGCGTCATTTGACCAGATTATCCTTCCTCCTCATCCTCTTTCTGACCGGTAGGTTGACCATCGTCCGGGAAATATATTTACTCCCGAATAAAAGTACGTTAACTACTTAGTGAGACCGTATTGATAATTACTGCTCCGCGTCGTAGTCGTCACTACGAAAAAGAGTAAAACCGCAAATGTGAAAACGATCTCTAAACTTGCTCCAGTGTTATGTAGTTTGTGGGTCAGAGCCAAAGTACACGGAGGAAAGCGACAAAAGCGCAATAGAGGGCATAAACCTAAAAAAACTAAAGAGGAGACTACATTTTAAAAGATAAAAGGCTAGGGCTCTAAGCTTTTTCTAGGAATTCATCGTAAGATCAGAGTCTTACAAATACAGTAGAAAGTTTTTATGTGAATGTATGTTCGTCTACAACTCGAGAACAAGAAGTTGTACATCTTTCAAACCGGAAAGACAGTGTAATGTATTCCCTGCGCAGGTAAAAGGCAGCTTTTTATTTACTTAACGAGTAAACATCCCCTTCAAGCATGACGGAACTTAATATATATTAACAGTACAATTTGTGTTGCATACATCTGGTCCTCCTATGTGATAAAGGGACAATATTAATTGAATCTTATATAGGCATACTCCTGTAAGTCTATAATAACTGAATATAATTGTGGCCGGTAAGTGGTTTGTTTGATACTGGATACTTCAAGAATTCATTTGCACAGAATTAAATGTAGAAGGAATATTTTGTCAGTTTTAACTATAAAATCGACATTCATATAAATTGTGTAATATTCTACTTCAAGCAGTAAAATAAGTAAGATAATATACTATCAGCTTATAACCATTAATTCTCCTTTTAAACTCCCAGCGTATTTTTATTGGATAACAAAATTGGGCTCAACATCAACAATCGAGGTAAACACTCCTATCAAGCGCACAGGGCTTAATTTATTTAAACCTTTTAAATATTCAAATCCGTTATTCTAAACCTCTGGACTTCGTATACCAGAAAGTGTAAATTGGAAGTCTAGAATAACACATTTGTGTCCGGTAGATTTGATAAAGGATACATTTCTTGTTCATTTGCCCATAATTAAATGTATGAAGGGCTATTGTGTCAATTAACATTATGAAATCTACATTTATAAATATTTTACATGATAGGCAGTTTAGTATGTATTCCAAATAAGTTGAAAATTTTTTATTCTAAAAAGATAGCAACTCTATAACATGAGTAAAACTATTATTTATTTCAAATAGACACCATTCTTGCCGTTTGTTTGCAATTTCTGATATTCACTGTGGTCGAAAGATTAACAAATTCGACTTTCGATTGAAATGATTGAAAGGTACTTTGAATCATTTTGGTAGAGATTTTATTAATGTTGGGAATGTTTTACCAATACAAGCCACTGCCAATGAAATTGTCATCAGAATTGGATGAGCAGAGGCATTTGACCATACCGCGTTCAGTCTTTTTTTTGTCTTTGTCTTTCAGTTGCTTTATGTGTACATATTTCAAAACATTTAAAGGTGATTAATGTGAGAGTAGAACGTTCGACAAACATAACGGTTTGTGAAAGCAAGTAAGTCAAAGGAATCCTCCAAAAAACGCGTTTATTCCAATGTTTACTCCATTCCCATAACACCGAAGAAAGGAAAGTTAACTGTAAATTCGAATTGAAGGTGAACCTGTGACGCCGTCATTATCGACCTCCTCGTATCACTCCTACCAATACATTTACAAGAAATCGGACGCAGGTGATTATTTCTAAATTATTTAAAGAGTGTATCGTAACACATGGTCGTTGTTCTGCTATGGTGCAAACAGTGCCGAGTCGTGAATTTACCGCGTGCTGATTGGATTTAGACGATCTCAGGCAAAGCATGGGATTGATATTGACCCTTATGTCCCATTATAACCGCAGATCATCGGAAGGGAAAGTGTATTTGTGTTTTTGATCCGTCATTGAATCATTGTGCGCGAAAGCTTTCTTTCCTCCCTTTCAGTTTTGAACATAAAAGTAAATCGGAGGCGGATTCCCTTTGAGGATAGTAGAGATTCCCTGGAAATGCTATTTTAGCCATCGCTAAAACTCACATTCTTCAAGGAAAGGTCATTTGCCTCGATTCTACGAAAATAACGTGTCTATGACATACTCAAATAGGACGCTTGGTGGAGGTGGGGGACCCGATTAAACAACGAACTCTAGAGACCACTTTCAAACCACCGAATTCATGCATTATGACCTCTGTTTTATTACAGTGCTATTATTCTAAGTTTAGTCCACCAAAAAATGGGTACTGTGAAGTGATTTTGATAGTGATAAGATTAAAAAATCCTTTCTGACGCTATAAGCGGAGCTATCTAGCAGACTATCTTCACTATCTTGTTTTCTTTATCTCCCTATCGCTTCTCAAGACGCGCTCGCTTGAAACCCATTACCTGTTATGCAAGTTGCATCAGATGTGGTAAGTTTTTTATGTAACCTAGTGTACATTCACTTGCAAATGTTTGTGGGCAAGTTCTGTCGCTGCTCTAGCGGCCTAACGGTGAACTTGAAATTTCTGTCGGCATTACGTGATTTTCAGGTAAGAAGGAAAACAGTGGTGTGGGTATATATTTTGGAACTTTGAGCGAGTGGTGGAAAAGAAGGGATCGCCAACAGAATTTCAGGGAACCGGAATCGAATAGAGACAGCGCCTCGCACCATTGGAATGATATGAAGGCTACTATGGTCTTCGGTTGAGGTAGTTCCCCGAAAGAGAATGCTTTTCTGTTTCAGGTAAACGAGCAACTTGGAGACGTTGAGCCGATTTCAAGGGACTTCAACCACTGACTATAATGATATGAATGTGAGCGGTAACGCTGATATTTTCACTTTTTAAGCTGCTTTCAGGATGAACATTCATCTAAAATGTTACGATATAATATTCTCGTGTTAGGACTTTCTCTTTGTATTTACAAATAAGTCATACGCTTCGTCATCAAAATGAATTTCCATTGAATTGTTTAATTCTTAAAATTACTAATTCTAAAAATGGTTTGTAGGAACTACACTGGATTAATCTAAGAGTTCAGCGTTGTGATTGGCGAATCTTCCTCCCTATCCTCTACGGATACGAATGAGGAAACTTAAGGGGTTTATAATTCCGGATAAATATCGAAACGAATAGAAGTCCGGGAATATTTAAGTAATTTAATAATGGGTGGTATCTCTTCCAACGCCCGTTGAGCAATGTTTATCAAACTTTTCCGCATTTACTTGATTGTAGATTCGAATATAATTACACTGTTAGCAGATCCTTTCTTTGGAACGGTAACAATTTCCAAACTTCTCTTCAGTTGCATTCGGTCAAATTTTGATGATAATGATGAACGACATTTCTTAGTTCATTGTTTAATATTTCCTTTCGGTTTTCTCTTCGGTGTGCCGCTCCCTGATTTGAATCTTTATTTTCATCTTCCCCATCAAAGCGCGTCTTGTCGCGTACATATCGGGCGGACTTTTCAGAAAATGGAAAGCGTTTTGAAATAATTCAGGTAGTTTTTTTCCTGAACGTAAAGTCGTTGTTGCAATTCCAAATACACATTCGATAACTTATCGGGGACGTGATACTAAGGGAAAAGAAACTATCTGTTTTAGCGATCGATTCCTCGCGGTGTGTCGATGCCTTTCGGAGATCGCGCTCCTTCTTTTTACTGGAATTACGTCTTCTACGTCGCCATAAAATACTGAACCGATGAATTTTTCGAAAAGCTTATACCGATAATCTAATCTTCTCTCCTGGAATGATTTCCACCCAAGTGCTTCTATCATAGCCTTAACGATATGATTTGGGCGGTAATAGGTGGGAAGAGCCCCGATATAAGTTTTCCAGTCGCAATCTCGAACTCAAACAATAACGAAGACATTGTGACGGAGTACTTGTAGATGAATGGAATTACAAGAAGAAATTAACTGGATCGTCCGTACAACTTTGCTAATGTGAAACATAGTTCAGCAGTTACTACTCGAGAATTCTCTCAGTAGGAAGAAGAACTCATGGAATTTTACCGTAGGGCCATACCATGTCAAGTGGACCAA
Organism: Ladona fulva; assembly: GCA_000376725.2. Taxonomy (NCBI): domain Eukaryota; kingdom Metazoa; phylum Arthropoda; class Insecta; order Odonata; family Libellulidae; genus Ladona; species Ladona fulva. The sequence continues at coordinate 150,225 of KZ308182.1, read as the reverse complement.
TTTTAGGAAAGTTCCCCACTCAATCAACACCGATTTCAATGAAATTTTGTGTGAACATAAACTCATATTCTCTATGAACATTTGCCAAGTTTTACATCCATCGGTGAAATACTTACTGAAATATAGTCATTTGTTTGATCCCCTATTATAGCCTTCTGCAGAATGACATCGATTTTTATCAACTTTGAGACACGTTATCTCAGGCAGTATACCGTTCAAAGTGTTTGAATAAAAAGTTTCATTTTCCTAATGCCTTAGTTTAAAAATTGACTAAATATTACGAATTTCGTTACGACGCCAAAAATAGGGCATTTTCAGTTCACATTACAAAACAAGACCCTCTCGTAAATCTTTCTAATTGTCTTTTTAAGAATGAGCATGCTGTCATCCCTCTAAAAATATAGACTTGGTTTTTCATCCCAGGCATTTAATCCCTAAAAATAGGTATGAATGTGATGACGTTGCTATGGAAACATCTTGTACATTAGCAAACTCGTCTATTGCTGATTTTACATTGTGTCACTTAATATTCGTTATTTCCTGATTAACTTTGAGTCTTATGTCGTCAGGATAGAATCATTTAGTGAATTATGATCCTGACACGAATCGGCTAGTTATTCGAGTTAGTTATACCTTCTAAAATGTATTATTCGGAGAGAGGCCATGCCTACCCACGTGCCTTTCGTAAGAGGACCACTTTACACTCTTCTAAGGATTACTTGAACTTAAAAGCTTAAAAAGCACAGCTGTGTTTACGGACGACTTTGGACACACGAGAGAAAAATAAGAAATGCGGGAAAAGTTTTTTCCAGAGCGAGGAGTAAATCTGAATTCGGCAGCTAAGGTTAGTTTAAGCCAGTTCGTTTATATCAGACTTCGGTGGCTTAAGAGTTAACGTGTGTAATTCATTTGTTGTGTGCTATATCTTATATTTCTTGTGTGATATAATCTGTAAGTCCACTAGAGGTGTTCTGCATCAACGACGGCGGCTAAATATTTTGTAAATAATATAGTGCTTCCTCACTTTACCAAGTTTTGGATGAGGGATTCTGAAGTGACCTGTTGCACACATTTTTCGGTCTTAATTTCAGAACCTTCTGTAACTTCTCTTTTCAGTTTTTGCATTTATAACTTGTGTTATTGTGAATTTACTTATGTAAAATGGATGTCAATAACACAAACGAAGAAAGAAAGAATGGTTGTGACGTTGTAATAGAGCAGCATCACATTCCTCCCTATCTTTAAGGATTATATGCCTGCGATGAAAAACCAAGTCTATATATTTAGAGGGATAACAGCATGCTCTTTCCTTTGAAGGTAATTCAAAAAAGTTTCGAGAGGGTTTCTTTTTTCGTAAACGTGAGCTGAATATACCCTATTTTCGGCGTCGTAACGAAATTCGTAATATTTAGTCAATTTTTAAACTAACAGAAGGCAGTAGGCAAATGAAATTTTATTCAAACACTTTTTATAGAGTAGTTATAAGGCACAAAGTGTCGCGTTAATCTTGTGTGTATTTGCAGAGATATAAAATGCCAAACTTTAAATTTTTTTTGCGCCGCCTTTTTTTGGGTGGAGGTAACTTCACCTTTATCCCGATTTCTCGGGTCTTATATGCCCACGATGAAAAACCAGATCTACATTTTTAGAGGAATAAAAGCATGCTCTTTCTTTTAAAAATAATTTGAAAGTTTCGAGAGGGTTTTTTTTGTAAATGTGAGCTGAATATACCCTATTTTTGGCGTCGTAACGAAATTCGTAACATTTACACTCAATTGTTTAACTAACGGACGGCATTAACAATGAAACTTTTGATTCGAGCACTTTGTATAGAGTAGTTATAAGGCACAAAGTTTTGTGTTTATTTTATGTTTATTTGCAGAGATATAAAATGCCAAACTTTAAATTATTGGCCGATTGTGCTTCAACTTTTCTTCGCGGAATTCCCTCATAAAAGTTTTTTTGTTATTTAGTGTAATAGAGCAACAAACGTTGTGTAAGAATACCAAGTTGTGTTGTCCTCAACGGAATACTGCCTGAGATAATATGTCTCAAAGTTGATAAAAACTAATGTCCTACTGTAGAAGGCTGTGGTAGAGGGTCAAACAAATGACTATATCTCAGCAAATTTTTCACCGATGGAGGTAAGACTTGGCAAATGTTCATAGAGAATATGAGTTTATGTCCACACAAAATTTGATCGAAATCGTTGTTGGTCTAGTAGGGACCGTTGGTCTATTCGACACGGAATGGCCCACTAATTATAAAATATCCTCTTCCCTCGGAAAAACTTTTATGTCAAGTTTGAAGGAAAATAGACATTTTGCACAGGATTTTGTTACAGACACGACCAGGCTTCAGCGAATGATCGCCATCATCAGGTAACCCCTATCTTCCCCCATCATAGGGGATGAAGAACGACAGAGAGGAAAAGTTGAGATAAGGGGATGGGGAGCGGAACTAAAGGCAAAGGAACATTTTCAGTGGGTGGTAGGATACATTAAACTGTGGGGAGTTTTAGGGGAAAACGTGCTCGTTAACTAATGTGCATTTCTTTGAATTAATATGGGAAAGGAATTCAAAATGTTCCAAGAAATTGAGCCTTTTGCTTCTGTCATTAAAGTGCAAAGTATCCTGTACAGAATCCGAAGAATGGTTGCATTCCAGCAAGTGTTTAACAAAATGAGAATGGGTGACTAGTTCACAAAACATCTTTTATGTTCTTTAGCTCTAATGGCGAAATTGCCCCGAGTCTGCGAGAAATATACCTCGTCACAGTCTTTTCAGTTTAGCCTGTATATTCCCGATTTTTTCCGAAAAGAAAAGTGCGAAGTCTGTTCCTTCAAACATGGAGTATTTTCTTAAAACATCGCGAATGTCTGTGAATTTTATTTCATTTCAAGATTAAATTGTTTAATTTCCGAAAAGAAAGAAGTCTCGATAAAGTGATGAAGTCGAATCAAGAATGCAGTGGAATATTTAGTTATTTGTAAGTATTCATCATCAATGGATGTTCTGCGTGTAGATGGATTCTTGGCGTTGTTACTGCCCTTATCTCTATTCCACAGCCTTGCTGTTTAATTTTACATTTCCTGTTACTAATTTAAATTGGCAGAGAAGTTCTGCTTTTCTTCTTCGGTTCTTTGACTTCTTTTCGCCGCTACTTTTACTGTAGTTTCAATATTTTCTCATACGTTAAAACCCTATTCATTTGCCTCTTTTTGATAGTTCCTATCAACCCTATTCTTCCAAACGCTTAAAAGTAAATTAGAATAAGGAGGATCCACAACAAAACTCGATGCTATAAGCGAATGCGGTTTTTCAGCCAGAGTATAGAATAATTCTATTAATTAATAAATTCTGAGCGATTAAATTCCTTATCCTAAAGTAATATTAAAGGAATTATTTATTTGAAATTTACATCTAAACAAGCGTAAAATCAAAAATTACTTATAAAATATGGAAGGGAATTCTACCGTTCATACCTCGATCTTCTCAATTTATTGCAAATAATCATCAGCATTTTGTAAACAGAATTGCATTTCAAGTATTAGAGAAGTATGATAGAAATTCGTCATTTTACGCCATAGTTCATCCTCTTCCAAACCCAAGAACTTGTAAAAATCCGCGAGTACAAAATACTTCTTTGGAAAACTACAAGAGGTGAGTGGAATACTTCCGATATTTTAAGTTTTATTATAAGGTGGATAAGGAAAATTGCAAATTTCCGAGACCTTTTCCAAATGAGCGAGTTGTGGTTTTTGTTCGAATCCGGTTTCCTGAAAATTCACAGCGATCCCTTCTTTCCCCTCACTCGCCCTAAGTTCCAAAACATATACCCCCACCAAATTTTTCCTTCTTACCTGGAAATCACCTAGTACCTGCAGAAATTTTAAGTGCACTGTTTGGCCGCTGGAGAAGCGACAGAACCTGCCCACAGACTTTTACAAGTGACTGTACATCGTAAAAACATCTTTGCCTCATTATACCTTGGATTAAGTAAATATTTATTGCGTGTAAATTGTAATACACCGGCCATGGTGGTGGAGTGGTTAGCGTGGTAGCACGCAAGGTCCCGAGTTCGATTCCCGGCTAGTCGGATTTTACATTTACATTTACATTAGTACCGCAAAGCACCGTATAGAGTATGGCAGGGCAAACACCGAACCTATCAATAAGCTACCTGAATGGTATTTTTAATGCTATCGGTAAAAAGAGGCCAGTAATTCCGCTATAATCTCGCGAAATCTCTTTGTCGTCAGTTTTCGGAAATCGCGATCGCTGAGAACGGGAGTCACAGCATCGCGTATTTCGTCATGTAAATCTGTACTTAATTTTTCCCGGTTAGGGAATGGTCTTGCGTGTTCGTCCTTAGTTATCGTTTCTAATATTTATCAAAATGGATGTAATTGGGATTAGCTTCCTGTATCCATTATAGAGGTTATTATTATTATTTGTTTATATGTATACAGGTTGTCCTTTTATGATACCACTACTTTGATCGGGACTCATGACTTATCATCGTAGAAAATATCTTAGGGTTCCCCATGGGGCATTCCATGTCAAGTGGACCAATTTTAGAGAAGTGCACTACTCGACCATCACCGATTTCAATGAAATTTTGTGTGAACATAACTTCATATCCTTTATGAACATTTCCCAAGTTTTACATCCATCGATGAAATATTTGCTGAGATATAGTAATTTTTTTGACCACCTACCGCAGCCTTCCACAGTTAGACATCGATTTTTAACAACTTTGAGACACGTTATCTNTTTGAAATGAACGGGAAGTTCTATAAGCTATTTGTATATAATGAATTTTATTTTCATAGTCGAATAACTACCGTTTAAGCTTTAATTTCTTTCTGCAGTATTCTCTGAGACTTGATAAGGAAAAAATGAGTTAATTAAGTTAATTGAATGATGAGCTTCGCTTAGGATTAGTTACATTGTAATTCATTGCGATAATTACCTGATTGTCGCGGCCGCGTTTACCTCGGACTCCTGCTCATTCGTAGGTAGCAGACGTATCGAGCACTTGCTGTAATCATTTGGGTACATGGATGTTTGGATTTCTTTAGTTTGGAACTGGGTGGCCTTTAGTGCTTTTGTTTGTATTTCTTTTTCTTCTATTTCGTTTGTCGTCTCCGCTTGATTTAATTTTTTTGCTCACCGATCTCTCTTCGATCATAATTGAACAATAGTAATCCCAAAGTAACACAATATATACAATATAGGTACAATTATGAACATATCATTTATCGTAAATCATAGTCAGAATCAACTTATGTGAAGGGGAGAATTATTCTGCCTGTTTTCTACCTTAGTTGGGAGGAAAACCCCTCCATACCTCCCGAAGGCAGTTCGTCACACAATTTCACAAAGGTACAATTCGTCATACAATTACAAAGATATAAGCATTAACTACATTTTCTAAGCACATCATTATTATTAAACCTTACTATACATACAAGTTGATCATGGTCAAAGACATTTTTATGGTATACTTTTTACATTACATTTACTCTACATTAACTATCTATTTATCCGTTCATTTTTCTTATTTTATTTATTAAAACGCTACGGGATTGGGGAAGAGGTTCTAAAACTTCCTCAGGTAAACATTTCCACTCATTTACGGTCCTATTTAAGAAGGAATACTTGCAAATATCTCTCCCCTGTTTTAGCGAAGATTCCCAAGGTCCCTCCTTGCTGTTTCTCATAGCTTGATCTTGAGTTACCTAACTGACGGTTTCCCGATATGAATGTCATAGAAATTACTAAGCCGTTTTATTGTGTGTCTGTCTTGCAGTTTTTTCCATCTTAACTCCTTAGTCATTATAGAAACACTTTCCCTCTTATTGTATCTACCCAAAACGAATCTAGCAGCTTTTCTTTGTATCCTCTCTAATTTTTAATTAAGCCTTTCTCAAGTGGGTCCCAAACGCTAACTGTATATTTAACAATAAGCCCTACTAAAGTTGGATTCGCTTTACATTTACATAAATACCCCGCAAACCGCCGTATGGCGTATAGCAGGGGGTGTTTACACACCAAAGTCCCTAATTATTCATCCTATTTACGCGTCTAATTCTGGAAAAAGAGACCAATAATAACTATCCGTTTTTAACTTATTTTTAGGGATCAAATGCCTGCGATGAAAAACCAAGTCTAAATTTTTAGAGGGATAACAGCACGCTCTTTTATATGGAAAGAGTTACTAGAGGGTCTTGTTTTGTAAATGTGAACTGAAAATGCCCTATTTTCGGCGTCGTAACGAAATTCGTAACATTTAGTCAATTATTAAACCAACGGAAAGCATTCGGAAAGTAAAACTTTTTATTCTTACACTATGTATTAAGTAATTATAAGATACCAAATATCGCGGTATTGTCATGTTTATTTTCGGAGATATAAATTGCCAAACTTTAAAATTGTTTTCGCGCCACATTTTTCGGGTGGAGGTAACTTCACTTTTTGCCCAATTTTTCGTGCCTTATATTCCCACGATGAAAAACCAGAATCAGGATTTTAGAGGGATAAGAGCATGCTCTTTTTTATAAAAGTAATTCGAAAAAGTTTCGAGAAGGTCTTTTCTCGTAAACGTTAGCTGAATATACCCTATCTTCGGCGTCGTAACGAAATTCGTAATATTTAGTCAATTATTAAACTAACGGAAAGCATTCGGAAAGCGAAACTTTTTATTCTTACACTATATGTTAATTAATTATAAGATACAAAGTATCACGTTAGTTTCATGTTTATTTGCAGAGATATTAAATGTTAAACTTCAAATTTTTTTTCGCGCCACATTCTTCGGGCGGAGGTAACTTCATCTTCATCCCGATTTCTCGGCCTTATTCGCCCGCGATGAAAAACTATCATTAGGTTTTTAGAGTGATAAAAGCATGCCCTTTTTTTATAAATAATTTGGAAAAGTTTCGAGAGGGTCTTTTTTTGTAAATGTGAGCTGAATTTTCGGCGTCGCACAGTGGGCTAGAATCGAAAAAAGCTGGCCAAAAATAAGAAAATGGTTTTTTGGAGTGAGGATTTTGAAACTTCGCATGGCTATTCTTATATAAATTCTGCATATAATTGCCAAATAATTTACTCTTACTCCCGCGCATTAAAATTCTACAGGGGGTCAAAGTTGACCAAATTTTACGAAAAATGCCGGTCTTCGATTTTTCACAAATATCTTCAACTTCAAGCCAACACTGAACCCAAATGAGCAAACTCATCGGGTAAAAAACGATGCTGTATTATAAACCTACTCTTTATGCTTCATAGTACTTGGTTTGAATGATCTTAATAGAATATTTGCATAAGTTATACAACAAAATGGCGAACCCATATTTTACGGAAAATTTTCCCCTAAGGTGAGGAAAATAGTAGTGATGTACCACGATGTACACGGACTAACTTTTACCACAATGTTCTTTGAAGCTTCTTGAAGAGGAATCTGAAATAAAATCCTGCGACAATTTGCGACGCCGATTTATATACCGAATCTTCGATGGCGATGCAAGAGCCATATCCGCGCGGCGGAGCGTCACCCTCCATGACGATCTCGGATTTGAGAGGATATACGGACCAACACGCATCTTAATGGTATTTATACTGGTTTATAAGTAACATTCCTACTCTGTAAACACTTTTAGTTTGAATTCGTTCATTAAAATCCCATTGTCATGAATGAAGAATCCTCGTTTTTCTCGATATTTAAACATAACACAATACTTTGTTTGCCTACGCCTACCTTGTCAAATTTTCGATAATATTAAGCTATAATCATTTTTTTTGATAAAAGTAAGCTGGTAATGTTTAAATATCTTTCTAATGAAATTATTGAGATCTTACCCTCAGCCTTTAATACTCTCATCCTCAGAGGAATCCTCATCTACGTATGCCATTTCGTCTTCATGGCTCATGATCAGGAGCTCCTTCACTTCTTTGCCCATTTTTCTTGCTGTTTTTGTAACATTAATAGGTGCTGACATGGATATCATTGGATCGGATGTTAATGGCAATCTCCGAAGCAAGTCTTCATCGGTGGCAACTCGCGATTGTTTCCTAATGAATCGCTCAAGGTATTTTCTCGTGTATTTATTTCGGGCCTCCATCGCCTCCTCCGAAAGTTGCGGCAAAGGAAGATTGAATTCCTTTGAGATTTCTGTGCCCTGGTTTAAAACTTTATGGATAGTTGGTGGCATGTAGTACCACGGATATAATTCCACGAACAACAACGCGGTAGCCCAGCAGTAGTCCTCGAATGATTTTTTATTTATATTCAGACCGCTTGAGACTGCATTCAAGATATTGGAGAATCTTTTAATGAGATTCTCGTCGATTCCTGATAGTTAAATTTAAATGAATTAATGAATAAGTATTGAAGGAGGACGATCAAACTAAGGCTCATGCACTTCAAAAGGTGAAAGTTAACTTCAAAAATGAATTACTAAAACAATACTTATTTATCATTCCAAACAACAAAATTTATCCATGTATATTTCAACATCTGCACAATTTTTTTTCAATAACAAGCATGTATCAGGGATAACGATTTCAAATTCGCACGTGTAATTTCAGCTGCTAGATTTGGATTTTCAAAGAAACGTCTAGCTGTATACCCGTCATTGGTGCTTCCATATCCCGGCTTGGGTACATCCACAATCAACCCCATCTTCTCTCTAAATTTTCTTTGCAGATTACATTTCCTCTCTTGGAGTAGTAATTTTTTATTACCACGAGTCTAGTTGTTAATGTGAGGAGTTAAAAGGATACTTCTTAAGATACTTAAATTACTGCCATCAATGTCCAATCTCACCTGCCACTGCTTAAAATTCAATCGATAGGAAATGTGTAGAAGACATTCAAGAAATCTAATGTAACAATGTAGCGTTGAAATGCCAAATATCTCCCAAAAATGAATTTTAAAAAATGATAGCAGAAAATTACAAAACGGAGACTACATTTAGAAACATGATTAAAAAATATTCGATCGATGAAGCCTTAACTTTGTGGAATTCCATTTAGGATAGGTAAGAANAAGTTTGATAAAATGGAGTTTTTTTAACGTTAATCATTACCACAAAGTTACTCCTGATTCTGTGTTGTTTAGTAAATGTTGAGTTTATCTCTATCGACATGGATGCTGGAACACTATTAATAATTTTAAAAAAATACTGCGTGGAAATTGATGGTGATATTTATTTGTTGTTTACTTTGGATACATAAAATTTATTCTAATACACTAGGTTGCTTCTTTTTATAGAAGCTAAAAGAGATACAACTAATGAATGGGCTAGATATCTTAACTAAACCATAGTTTAGTTAAGATAACTTAGAGTAGCGATATGCTGTAGAAGAATGTGGTGGGCCAAGGGGCGAACTATACAGTCCTTAGGAAAAGGACACAAGACGAGGCTGGCAGAAGCAAAAAAAAAAGAACAAACCAATAAATTTGCCTAAGGAACAAACACAGAGATTTAAATAATTTCTCTGATATTTAGTCGTATTCTGGAGTTTTGAAACTTAATTTATAANCTCACTCTAAAAAACCATTTTTGGCCTCTTGGCCAGCTTTTTTCGATTCTAGCCCACTGTGCAGCGCCCGAATATCTCCCGTTTAAAATACATGGGTCAATGCATTTTAAATGGTGTCTTCATGATAGTGAATCAAGTATACCTGTAAATAATAGCACAACCTAGCAAATAAAATTTCCCAATTCTGAGGTATCAGTAGCAAGCCAGAACTGTCATAGTGAGTGATATTAATTTGCGATGTGTAGATTGTTATATGGATGAGCATACCCATAGACGTGCAGGTGTTTCTAATACATGTGAAACAAATTTTTGGTCATTATGAAGATGCTTAGTGCTGAGTGGAGTTCCTGAATCAGGGAATGATGAAATTGAGCAGGATTATTGTAATGTTAAGTTTAGGAATGAACTCTGAGAATGGTGTAACTATAACTTATGTGAATGAATTCACTGTTAAAAGTTTTGAATAGTCAATGTTGAAAAAAAAAAACTCCATGTTCACAAAACTTTTACTAAACGACAAGAATCATACACGCACGACCATGGTTAGACCTGATGATGCAGCCATGCTGTGAAACCATGGTCGTGCGTGTATGATTCTTGTGGTTTAGTAAAAGTTTTGTGAACATGGAGTTTTTTAACGTTAATCATTACCACAAAGTTACTCCTGATTCTGTGTCGTCTATAAATACATGTTCACTAATCAGTTTCATGTAGGTTTTGGTACATGCTGTGGCATAATATTTAGGAGCTCCTGAAGCTTAAGTTGAAAACTAAAGAATGAGATAGATCCCAGCATTCTAATGCAAAAAGAAAAGTAGAGTATCGCTCTGAGAAAGTAAAAAAGAATAGCCAAAGTGATGATTAATACCGGTGATTCATAATCAGATATGATAGCTTTTCATATCTTATCAGAGTTAAGTTAGATTGAATAATTATCAAATATCATCGCCTTTCCTCTAATATTCCTTTAAAAGCTTATTAGAACCATATTCTAATATTCATCCAAATTTAAGTCGAACCAACTGCAGACTAGTCCGTTATGCCTATAAGCCATCTCGTGTTGTGTTTAATCATACTACTTGTTGTTTCATTATAATTAATTTTGAACGCGTATTAATAATGATTATAGTAATAGTGCCTCTGTCGCAAGTTTAATATTTAAAGTAATTAATATACAAAAAGTGAAACTCGTAGAAAACGTAATTGAAATTTAATTAATCCGGATGTTCAGCTCCCATCTTTCGTAAAGTAAAAAAGCGGAATAAATGTCTTTCGTAGGGTTATATTGAGACATAGAGGACTTTTCTTTCGTTTGACGTATCATCAAACCTTAAAAATACAGACTACTTATTATACTTAAAAATATAGCCTGGAAACTAATAATAACAGATTTAAATACAGATTGGCTTGGAAAAAAGATTGACAAGTTTGCGATTATATAAATCCCGAGTGAAGCTTTGAAAAAAGAACCTTTTTGCAGTAAAATAGCCAATAGGAAGGGATGTGTGGAAAAGGCGTGAACTAACAGATATAAACAACTCAAAGCTATCGAAATCGAAGCTCAAAAGCGTCGCATGAAAATGAAATTCATGATTTATAGAGACTAAAAACATTTAGCTACTTAAAACTCCTTGTGTCATTGATACGTAAACAGTAAATATGCCATTTACCAGCGACAAGACGAATGTTTACGTCTCATGCAGGCAAGTGGTTATAAAACACCTCGTTTCTGAAGCGACGATTAGCGGCTCTCCATGTCCAACCCTTGTGCAAGTCCGAGATTGACATTCAGCCTAGCCGTTCATTCATTTAGGAGAAAGTAGGACAAGGAGACCGGTGCCAACGTTAGATCGCTTCCTGAATGCATGCGCACTAAGGATAAGAGTTCTCGTTTGTGTCTCCCAAGGGCGGTTGCAGTAACCTTTTTCCCAACGAGCGACTGGGAACTAAACGGGGCAGGAATGGACTGCTGCGGCAAAGGGAGGCTGAAGCTATTTAGCCCAAGTCACCCAGAGACGAATGGCTTGAATCGCTTAAAATAACCACAAACACTTAATTAAACCTTCGTGATAATTTTGGTAATTAAGTTTCTAAAAAGCTTGATTAAATACCTCTTTACGAGAGACTGAATCCAATGTAAGGTGGAAAGGAAAAGAGCGGCTGTCGCGCTATAGTATACTCTTCAGTATTTTCGAAAAATAGTTTATTTAATATTTATTTTTATCAAAATTGATAATCCATAATAAATAATTGATAAAATATGTTTCACTTTTTTCCCGATTGAGATGATTAGCATCAGAATCGGTTGTCTAAGAATGAAATAGTAAAAAATAGAACTATCTTTCTATTATTCCACAAAATAGAGTAGCTGAACTCAATGCTGTAGTTTGGGAGTGTATTTACTTCACATTTTCCGTAGGATACTCAGTATTGTTTACAGTTGTATATTGGTTACAAATTCGTAATTAATTCTAAAGGAACGAAATACGAGCACTTTTCCGGTCTTTAGAATTAAATTAAATTTTCACAGTATCTCGCCCGCCTCAGTGGGTTTAATTCATAATTGAAGTGAAACTATAGTAGCCTGATCGAAATATTTGAACTGAGAAGCTACTATTTAAACAACAATCAAAGCTAGATAAGGCGTTAATGATGTTCAGAGTATTTAGATAGAAATTAAATATCGAAATTTTACTCTGCACTATGAGGAAGCTACGTGCTCCATTGAAATTTTGGTTAAAATAGTTTGGTAACAGTAGGAAGGATATTATGATTTCACAAATTCGGTTTGAGTGCACGAAAGAAATTCGCCGAACGCCTTGGTGTTTTCTCTCTATAGAATAACCGAAGCCTTCCATTAATTTTATTCAACGCGTCACTGTGAACTGGGAATTGACGGTGAAGACAAACGACAGGCTCCAATCTTTCCGTTCGTAAAAGTGTCTCCGGCCTCCGTCTCATACCATTTCAAAGGGAATCTCTTTCGCCTTCTTTTCAAACTCTGGCAGAAAGTTATCAAATTCCTTCAGAGGCAATCCGCCTCTCCTCATCCCAACTACATCCCATTCACTCCTTTGAAAAAAAAAGAATGGAACAGTTCAGCAGTTGTGAGGAAAGACAAAATGAGGGATTCCTTCGCCTTCTCTGCATCGTATAAACGTGTTCGGATGAAAAGTCTCGTGACAGTTGGGGTTCGGATACATCTCCAGACTCCCTACTCGCCTATTCATTCCTTTGCAGTCATCATGTAAATGAAGTAGTTCCATCTGTATAAATCTTTAAACATGGCGTGTCCCACTCCACCATTTACCACCTTATCACAGAAAAATTATACGCTAGGAGATGGGATTCGTATAACGAAATGACCACGATGGAATTATTTATACTTACATTTATACACACACTTATACATACCTAAACAGTTAATCTGTTGAAACGTATCTGCATACATATGGTTTTATATATTACAGAGCAAAGTTANTCGATCAGACACCGCCAGTATACCCTTACTTTAGATACCTGCTCAGGAGGGGTACGGTCGGAATCCCCATTGGCCTTTCAAACAGTCCCCAACTCGTACACGTATGACCATCCGCAACATGCCAAAAAGGGTGTATTTCTTGTTAGAGTTCAGCTTCACCCATCGTCAATTCTATGGTTCTTTTGGGAGAACAGACAACACCTTTCGATGGGTGAAACAAAAGAAATTGGAAATAAAGAGAGGAATGAGAAGGGGATACTCCAAGGGCTAGGGTAACAGAGAAAGCCTTCACTTCCCTCTGGTTGATATGGAAAAATCCCTGATGAGAATTTGTCACAAACAGCGCCAAATATCACTATCATTACAAGTCAGTTGCTGTATTGCAATGATAGTGATACTTGGAGAAAGATTACATGGGAGTTGTGTTGTGGGAGTTAAATAAGTTAAAGCAACAGAGAGATTCAGCATCTGATGAAATTTGGACAGCATCATTTTGCAATAAAAATAAACTTGATTTAATTACACAGATATTTGTTATGCAACTGGCTCAAAATTTAAAAAAAAGTGTTATTAGAGAGTTGGTGTTATTTCATTGTAAATTAACGTTAAATAAAGGATTGCTCCAATACCACCAAGAAAAACACCACCTTTTTCTTGGTGGTATTGGAGTAATCCTTTATTTAATGTTAAGGTTACCATCTGTAGTCCGTCTACTTCATCATAAATTAATTACACGGATATTTGTTATGGAACTGGCTCAGTATTTTCAGAAAAATGTTATTAGGGAGTTGGTGTTATATCATCGTAAATTAACGTTAAATAAAGGATTACTCCAATACCACCAAGAAAACCACCACTTTTTTCTTGGTGGTATTGGAGTAATCCTTTATTTAACGTTAAGGTTACCATCTGTAGTCCGTCTACTTCATCGTAAATTAATTAATAATTTGATTTATGTAAAAGATTTTTTAGCCCGCAGTATTTTAAAATAATAAATAGTGATTATTGGATTAAAAAATCCTTTGGGATCATCCGCAGGACTCTATCCTGCAAAGTACTCAAACATTTCCTTAATACTTTAGATTAAATTAATTCTCATCAGATCATTAGATTGATAAATAATAAAATAAAGGGTGCTATTATTCTAATATCTATGTTACATTCTGTAAAATTAAATTAACAACTTAAATTCAACTACACAAACCTTAGATAACAGAATGATAGCTTTACAATTAATCTTGTACGTCGTTTCTATTGATTCGATGGAATTTAATTGATTTATTTCATTGTAATTTCCTTCTTATACTACCTAGTGAAGGATTGTGTTTTTTTAATTTTGAGAGTTCTTCTACAGGTTACGCTTGAACGATTCCTTTCCAGTGTATTTGTCCAGATAACGTCTTTCGACTTAACTTTCCTTAGCAAGTTTTGCAGTTTTTTAATGTAATTTCAAATCCCATTCTCGAGAGCATTTTTCTGCAAAATTATTTAGTTGAAATACAGTTAATCGCCTTCTTATTCCATATTATTATTATTATCCTACGAATGTAAAGAGCATGAAACGTAATTAAAAAGTTTTAATTACGTATTTTCAATTATACAATGATGTCATATTTTTATTAGAGGATAATTGAGGCAGCAAAAACAATGTTACCCGATACGTCTGGGGAAGAGTAAACTAATCGTCAGATTCAGGCCTAATTGAGGAAATCCGACCTTTCTTCTTTTTTAGTACTATATTGCTAACATAGTAAAAAGAAACACTAAATTTAAAAATGATTTTATGTCGATAATAATGATATAAAAGCCTTCAACACGTTTCACAACGATTTAAAAAGGCCCCGAAAAAGTGTTTCACTCAGCTCCCTCCTTCTCACAGCCAATAGAATGCGGAGAATGCTTTAGACTCGCTCTCTTCAGGCTTCATGCTAGTTATGCGGGTTGCGTCGAAGGTGGTAAGATTTATGTGAAAGTGGGTATAAGTATCAGTAGGTGTAAGTTATTAAAATTCTAGAAACGTATGCAAACTCCAAACAGGAGAACTGAGGAGAATAAAATTTCAGTAACTTTTATGGTAAATGTGTAATTTACATCATTCTTAAATATTTATTACATAGAGCAAACACATGATTACTATAACAAGTTTGTGATTATACAAAAACAACAGTGAAGAGTTTCAAAATACAGATGTACAAACACACTAATCTGCCAGCAAATATATATTTATTCCACAGCCATATATCCACTGGTTGCCAGTGATAACAGAACACTTTATGGAGATTTCCTGACTATTATGGCCACCTGATTACCCACTGAATAATACAGAATATAATAAGCTATTGACACATCTAGTCATTGGAAAATACCATCAATACGGCCATTTGAAAGTGAGATTCACAATGAACTTAGGGTAAATATTGTTGAAAATTCTGCGTTATGTAAGTGTGATCATTATGGATGTAGTCTACTTCCCAATTGTTACGTGGTTTTAGGGCGCTTAAACGTCGGAATTTGATTTTCCTGAGGGGGGAGTGACTTCCTGAGATGACGCAAAACCTGTGCGAAAGAGTTAGAAAAAAATATTATCATAAAGCTTGCAGTATGGAAGCAACTTTTACTCGTTTAAAAAACATGAATGGCTTTACTTATTGGATAGATACAAGCACAGGTGGATAGCTTCATCACTTTCTTCTTCAATTGTTTCATTTAATTCCATCAATGATTGAGTATTCGCAGTCTTCATTTTTATATAATTATATATGAGATTGTTTGTAGCTATTATGCATGAAAAGAACATCTCATTGTGTATATATATCATCATCATCATCATCAGCCATTTTCAATCCGACGTCGGATGTAGGCCTCTCCAAGCGCTTTCCAATTCTCTCTATTCTGAGCTTCTCGTTGCCATGTTACCCCTAAATACTGAATGATGTCTCTGTTCCATCGGTCCCTTGGTCTTCTTCTTGGTCTCTTCACGTCTCTTGGTATCCAGTTCAGAACTGCTGATGTCCATCGGTTGTCGTTTCTCCTTGCAACATGGCCTGCCCACATCCATTTCAGTGATCTTACCTTATCTATGATGTCTGTCACTCCTGT
>KZ308182.1:58145-101065 GCA_000376725.2 Ladona fulva | reverse complement strand
ATATAGTTGGTATAACTAACTTTCTTTTATGGATAAAATCCTAAGCAAAAAACCATCATGCTTCTGAGAAATATTCATTTGTTGTATACATTTTTAAGTTTCCATAGAGATAGATATTTTTAAAGGTGTCACTGCACTAAAAATATCATGAATGTCATTGCGTTATTTACTACGGCTTCAGAACTTTGACTAGCTGCAGGGAGAGGAAATCACAGTAATTTACAGAAATTATGTATGTGGGCCTTAAATGTGTGCCTATTTTTGTGATGCATAAAATCTATTGCCATTTTTATTGTTTGAATATTATCTGTTTGAACTAGCTCTCTCAGTGTTGTCAAGCTGTCAGAGGAAGAGTGATTTCAGTTAGTATGGGTGTTCTCTGCTTTCAGATGCCAAGGACCTCTGTGATAATTGTTTCCCCCAGTGTACATAACACTTTTGCTCTAACTTTAACAAAATTTTATTTCCAAAAATTAGGATGTGTCCTCGACACTGGTGTGCCCTTGATACAGGCAAATATGGTATTTTAGGTAACAATTCCTTAGATATAATCTCAATACCATGGCCAAGAACCAGAGAAAAAAAGCTCGCCTTAAGCTTTTTTATAAGGAAGAATCGAGGTTAAATCTATATATCCATAACATCATATTTTCATGCTTAAAATGCCACTTTTTACTTTATAAACATGTACACAATATTTTAAATGAGTACCTTATGAAATTTTATGATCTTAGTATCATATTTTAGCTTCTTGCTTAATTCTATTCCTCATTCAAGTAATCTTTACCCACAAATGCCCTTCTACGTCGTCATTCTTTAGTAGGATATTTAACACCTTTTTAGAGATAAATCTACCATGCCTGCCTAAATGTCATCATTTTCTCTATGATACTAATTCCAAACTCTGATTTTAGTAATATCTATTTAACATTCATGTGTACATATTTCCTAACTCTGATTACAGTAATATCCATTTAACAGCTCTACCAAAACGCAACCTGAAACATTAATTAATTCAAGAAGGTGTGAGCGTAAAAACACCAGGCTGATAGATCGGCCCGTAGCATTCTTCGCACATACCCCATGGGCCGATAGATCAGCCCACTGGCACTACAAGGCTTAAACTATTTGTGTGCTTTACTGAAGCACTCTAAACAATATCTGGGTTTTTCGGGGCAGTCATTGCAGTAATTCGTGGCTTTCTTTACCACATTTTTGGATATTTAACCACTTTTCTTCTTTTCATAGCAACCACAGCAGTGTCTTCGTTGTAACCGTAAACTACCTTTGATTCTCATGAATGAATGAGAGGAAATGTAGCTTCTTTTCCATCGTCTAGATGGTCCAGGTTGAGGATCTCCTTGATTTAATTCTTCTTTATCTTCTGATTTCAAAAGAGCATCCAGAATTTCTTCCCTAAATTCTGTAATAGTAATGCATTTCTCGCTAACCTTGCGGAAAATTAGGAAGGCATTCACCAATGCTATTCCTAGCATTACTTCTATCGCGAATTTTCTATACCATTTGAAATCGATCAGTGGATTTGTCAGTTAGTGATGGTATT
Source organism: Ladona fulva (assembly GCA_000376725.2). Classification (NCBI taxonomy): domain Eukaryota; kingdom Metazoa; phylum Arthropoda; class Insecta; order Odonata; family Libellulidae; genus Ladona; species Ladona fulva. The sequence continues at coordinate 99,501 of KZ308182.1, read as the reverse complement.
TGCTGATATAAAAATATAAAGCATTGGAAAAGAATAAGATTAAAGAAAAAATGTTGCGTATGATAGGTGAATAAAATGCAGGAGATGAAGCAAATGACTTGGTCTTTGTTCGCCGGCCATCGTTCCTGTGCTGCGGCGGACACTGGTGTCCGCCCGATAAAATTCAATTTTTTCAGTGTAAAAAAAAAGGGAATTAATTTTTTAGGTTGAGGTTGGCATATCATTTGGCTCATGCCAAGTAATTTTTACGGATGTTTTGGGCATGAAACGGGTGGCAGAAAATATTCTCATATTTGTAAATAGTATGTGTCAAATATTATTTTGCTGGTGAGGAATAGTCCATGGCAAGCAATTGTCCCCATGAGGAATTGTCCAGCAAGCACTTGTCTGCTGCAAGGAATTGGTGCAAACAAAGTGTTTACTGACAGTATTAAAGTCACCTATACTTAAGAGGTTTTATTTTACACAATAATTTAAATGAATGATTGGATAATCTTAATGTTGCTTTGTTTAGGTACTAGTCTTGGGCCTGGTTTCTCCAATGGATACCATCCTAGAGTTCGAAGGAGCAATAGCCTTACGCCTCCAGTGAGCATTCCAAATTCTGCTGACTTGTGGAGCTCTCAGGTAATAACACCATTATTCTCATTTATAGAAAAAACACCAAATTTGCAGCAAAATGCAGTGTTGATTTGAAGAATGAATGGCCCTATTCCCCGTTCCAAAAATCCTGGCAGTATTGCCTTATGGGGGAAACGGAAAGCCTCGCGTGGCCTCGCGCCGGGTCTCCTTTACGCGGGGCGTCTGATTCAAATGGATAAAATTAAGATTTGTAGTTTACGATGGTTGATTTATACTTAAATTCTGATGAAGTTTGAATGAGAATGACTTTATCAACATAGTGATGAAGATTTTATGCTTTTATGTCAAAAGAAACAGAGCTTAAAGGAAATATTGAATAAATGGCTGCGATTTTCACCCGTGAACATTTTTGAAACTGCCATTACTCGCTTCCAACACAACATAAAATGCTGATTTTTTTCTGTGATTGCTCTTTGCATCATCCGAACGCATAAAAATCACATGAGATTAATTTTAGCGTAATCACGTCTTGGTAAAAAATTGTGAAATCATAACGTAACTTTCGAAAAATTTGGTCGTGCAGTCTAATTTATACGTCGCCTAAAACTTTTTTGTTCCTCACGTGACGAAGAACTTGTCGCGAGAGAAATTGAGAAAAACGTTGAAATTTTTATTTACAGTTTGTTTCGAGACGTTATCTTGAACAGAACTTTAGTTTTTGACTTTCATATCCGAGAGAGTAGTCGCCTCGCGCTTCGATTCGCGGTGGCTGATTATGCTACGCGAACCGAAATCGATGAAAGCCGGCCAAAGTTAATGATTTTAAGTAGATTTTGCGATTTTATTCTTTTCTACTTCCGCCATTTCTACTAATTATCAAATTATATAATTTAAATATATAATCAAATTCAATAAAATTTAATGTCACCAAGAATATTAACGCTGGTAATAGCAAAAATAAAGTAAAGCGTTACAGTATCTACAGCGCTTCATGTGAATGTATAGAAAATGTTCCTGTCCACTGGTAAATATGGCCAAATACATTATCTGTACAACTTAGGAAAATCAACGTCACTACAGCGTAAGTAAAAATCACTATTCACAAAACGTTTGTTGGTACATGTATGTACGATAGAACAATATGATGATCCCATGAAAAGGAATCAAATGCATTCACTCCCTCCTCAAGTTTCAGCGCAAATATTTTAAACAGAATTTTAGAGCTGAAGTGAGAATAATATGACGGATAAACTAATATTCTTCAAAAAGAATGTATGGTAGGAAAAAGAACTCTTGGTAAAACTTTCACGAGACTCAAACGCGAACTACAGAAAATACTCTTTTTTGGCTGCAAGCTAACACAAAACACTGCAAGGACTCTTCCAAACGAATGCGAAAGGGAAACTAAACTCTATTTTAGCTAAAAATGTCATCGAAGTACCAGCAATGGCAGAAGAGCAATAAAACAGGAAAGCCGCGGGAAATCTTCTAACGGAAAATCAGTCTTAATACACATATGTTTCCAAAAACTGGAGAGGGTACAAAATGCAGTTTAAAGGCATCGAGAAGGGCTGGGGAATACCATTCTTAATCCCTTAAGACTGGAGGTCAAAGAAGCGAGAGCACTCAGCAGAGGTTCACCATTGTTTGCCAAGTGTCCCACTCCTTCCTCCCTTTCTCCGAAGGCAAAAGAATACTGTTACTATAATTTTTAGGTAACAATTTGCACACGAGTCAAGTACAAATGCCACTTTATTTCGCTGAGGAAAAGGGATACCGCCAAGCAGAAGACCCTGAGAGAGCTTTGTTTGGCAGAAAAAAACTGTCTGGAAAGGAAAAAGAATTCCTGCCTGCCGAAAATTAAGCTTCCATTAGTGTCGAACGTCATACGCTCCAATACATCGGAAGATCGGAACCCCAGAGGTTACCGAGTAAGAATTCATTCTTCAGTGGATGGGATTGTAAAAGACCCAAATTTTCAATCTTTCCTTATCTAAAAAAATATAATTTAAATAGAATGCTGGAATGAAATCTTCCTTGATAAAGGGAGGATTGATAAACTGATCTTGAAAATGTATCAGTAGATACATATGCTCAAGCTTATTCACTGACTGAAATTAAAAGCATAAGTTTACCGATATAAGCCGACCGTGGCTAATTTATGGCACACGTGCAAGGGAAGCTTTGACGCGACTAAAAGTACTTATCAAATCCAAAGTCGAAATGCTTTCACTTAAAACTAAATCATTGAAAACTTATTGAAAATAAAATTTCAGAGGAGAAAAAATAGCAAAATCTACTTAAAATCATTAACTTTGGCCGGCTTTCATCGATTTCGGTTCGCGTAGCATAATCAGCCACCGCGAATCGAAGCGCGAGGCGACTACTCTCTCGGATATGAAAGTCAAAAACTAAAGTTCTGTTCAAGATAACGTCTCGAAACAAACTGTAAATAAAAATTTCAACGTTTTTCTCAATTTCTCTCGCGACAAGTTCTTCGTCACGTGAGGAACAAAAAAGTTTTAGGCGACGTATAAATTAGACTGCACGACCAAATTTTTCGAAAGTTACGTTATGATTTCACAATTTTTTACGAAGACGTGATTACGCGAAAATTAATCTCATGTGATATTTATGCATTCGGATGATGCAAAGAGCAATCACAGAAAAAATCAGCATTTTATGTTGTGTTGGAAGCGAGTAATGGCAGTTTCAAAAATGTTCACGGGTGAAAATCGCAGCCATTTATTCAATATTTCCTTTAAGCTTTGTTTCTTTTGACATAAAAGCATAAAATCTTCATCACTATGTTGATAAAGTCATTCTCATTCAAACTTCATCAGAATTTAAGTATAAATCGACCATCGTAAACTACAAATCTTAATTTTATCCATCCGAATCTAACGCTCCACATAAAAGAAACCCGGCGTGATGCTAGCTACTTTCCTTATTGAAAAATACACGGGGTTTTTCTCCCATAAGAGCCCATACTGACTGGAAAGGTTGAAATGCACTATGGTAAGCATTGCTAAATTGCAACCTAAAATTTTACAGTTCTATGCATGTTATAAATGTCCATTCATATTTTACTTAAGGCAGTGATTTTCTGATCTTGCAATCTTTACCAGACCAAAGTTTATCAGCTTTAGGTTTAGAAAAAGGAAAAAGCAAGAAATGGGAATCTGCTTTGGCATTTAAATGTGTGGCAAATCAGAGTTACTACAATGGCACTATAAGGTTTGAAGTTAATTTGAAAGTAGAAATCAAGTAGCCACATTTCTGTGCACATAATTTCTATCCAGGTTCATACCTATGCCTATGCCTATGCCACCCCCTCCCCAGTGTTTCTACAAGTACGATTTTTATTCATTATCTAATTCTGAAGGATATCATCAAAACAATTTTGGATGCTTAAAATATTTATAATATAAAATAGTTTATTACAATGATTACAAATCAGTTAGTTTGCATTACAAAGGTAAATTAGAATGCCTTCAAGAGATTATTGGTTAAAATACATAAGTTCAGCACCCCAAGTGAAAATTATGGCCCAATAACCCATATTATATAAGAGAAACTAAACAATGACCTAATTGGTGTGAGGTAACCTCATACATGTAGTGTATTATAATCTGTTCACTAAATTTTTGTGATAGCAAAGATGACATTTTCTCTCTTTTTAAGGGAGCCAATAGGGAATAGGATGAAGGAACACTTCCCATTATTGAGAGCATGCATCTCCTGTGGTATAATTTGCTCTGTTGCAACATTAGCATAAAGATAAAAAAGTTAGTCAATATCATTTAAAATGTTTCAGTATTGAATGAAAGTAATTCTGGAAAAACAGAGTGATTTAGATTACATAAATTAATAACATAATCACAGAAAAAGCAAAAATGTTACAAATCAAAGAAATCCTTGATTTTGTTCTGGTTTTGTTTGAACAGGTGCCTTTATTACTCTAATTTAGTTAACAAGGAATTTTTGTATGAAATTCTGCTTCAAATCATTCTCTTTTTATTCATATCATTAATTTGGCAGACAAATTTGTAGAGGAAAATATTTAATAGAAATTAATGGGGAGGTGGAGAATTGTTGAGAAAATGCATTGAAGAAAGTAGTGGTCAGCTATTTATTGTCTTATTTACTCTGGAAAATTTATCCAGCAGGAAATTTTCTGAGAAGATAGTGAATTTATTTTCTGTGCAAATAAAGGACCTCTAAGTTTATAAATAATGTAAGAAAATTTTATTATAGTGGTAACGCATTACATGGTGCTGCCTGCAATCATTTTGCTGGAGATGGAATGATTGGATGCCTTCTTGTTGTATTTTCTGTCATTTTTTTGGACAAAAACAGAACCTTTCTTTATTGCTTCATTTGGTCATATTTCACTCTATAATGAAGCTGTTCTTTTACCAGGCTGACAATTAGGAATGAATAACAAATTCCTTAACAGGAGTGATTCACAGACAGCAATTGCTAAACAACCTACCAAAATCTTCTCTGCCACTTGATGTTTTAATATGTTTGCAATTTGTGTTTTTGACAAAAGGGGCATATAGTTATACAAGTTATAAGGAATGAAGGAAGCAAGAGATGTTAATTTCACTAGGATAACTGCAAAGTAGGCTAGGATCTAAGACTACTGACCAAGAGGCCATTTATTGTTTCTTTGAGTCCAGGAATTTAAACATTTTCAAAGTAGTTCTTCAGAGATTATATATTAATATATGATCTCTTGTGAACTTTGTGTAAACATTAATATGTGTAACATTAATATATAATATACTGTCCGAATCAATAATTTATCAGATCATAATCATTTAAATCAGAAGTCATGTGGAAGTCATTAAAAAAGAATTTCCTGCTCTTTAAATTTTACTCTCACCTTGAACTCCCCTTGTGTCATCTCTACATGATAATTTACTACCATCTCTTCAGACATTATGACAGTATGTACAAAGCAGTAAAACAAAGATTACTTACGACTGTCATTGTTTATGAGGGTGAACCACCCTTCTCAGGAGCTATTCCTTATTATGACATCTAGATTTACTTAATAAAAGTTTTTATATTTTTCCAATTATTTCATGACTCCATCCACAAAAAAATTTCTGATTACTGGGTCAGATTGTATTACAGAGAAGGGAATGGAGTATCCCAGGATAACTTAATCAAACTTACATCTAACAATGAGAAACCACTAGAGCTGCTCCACTGATTTGAATAAGATATATTTTTCATAGTAGAGGAGATGAAATTAAATAAAAGTGAAAAGGGTTTTGTCTAAATGGGCCTTAGTTTTTAAGTAATAATTAATTTTTTTGAATTTTCAGCTATTTATGCCCATAGCCAAATGGGTTGTTGTAGTGGCTAGAATGCTGTGAAATGCATTGTGCTTAAGTGTAATTGATTTGAATCCAGGATGACCTCTGTGGCCCTGGAGGACGTCAGAAGGCTCGCAGTTTTTCACTGTCTTCAGAACATGCACCCCTGAGTCCACAGAGCTCCCTGGCCTCTTCTGGCAGTGGCTCTGAATCACACTTGGATGAGTATAGAGCCGCTGGATCGGCTGTGGTTGCTGGTACAACCAAGATGAGCTGCAGTAACACGGAGCAGGACTCCACCATCATGAGAGGTACAGCTTTCATTCTGATTTAACCCTTCCTTGGAAGATGCTTTGTAGGATTTATTCTTGTATTCTTACCTTGACTATGACTTCTAGACAATTCACACATTGAAAGATTGATGGATAAGTACCATAGTTGAACTAACTACCATTACTTAGGAACCCCTATATTATGCTTGTTGGTTCAACAATATTGTTGGTCATCTGACCTGGATAATGCAATGCCTGCAGGATATAGAGCTGGCGATTTATTTCCATAAAGTCCCAGGTTTTGACACTAAGGAAAAATGCAGACATCCGTCCTACTATCATGGGTTCGATTCTAGGAGACTCCAAAAAGGGTACTTTTCCCGTTTAAATGCATTGAGAGCGTTTCCAAAAATTCTTGTAAGATTACATTAAGATAGAACGTTGATATTTACGGAGTCATTAGAACATGTTTTTATCTTCCGAACGGCACAAGAACTTTATCCCTAATCGCCCCAGGTTCGATGCTAGGTAAATTCTTAAGGCCAAATTTTCAAAAAAATCAATCAGCGTATTTTCCAGTAAGATAGAACGTTGATTTTTAGGTCATCGACAGAAGATCTATACATCTATTGCATACGTAAAGGATTTTGTCTGTGAGTCCTTAGTTCGATGCTAGGGCAATTCGTATGCCCGAAGTTCAAGAATTCATTTAGGGTATTTCGAGTTAAGATAGAAAGTTGCAATTCACAGTGTTATTAGAATAGATAGATGTCTATCGTATGCCGTAAAGATTTTTGCCCTATGTTCCCAGGTTCGATGCTAGGACCGTTCATATCATGAAGAAAACATTAGTAAAGAAATAAAACATCTAAAAACAACCCTGAGACGAAATGGTCACTGTAGGAGAAATATAGACATGGCCCTAAAAAATGCCGGCTCCCTGACCGAAAAGGAAACAACAAAAAAGGACGAACCAACAGCAACGGCGTGTATCCCATACATAGCCCCTATCTCAGGAAAAATCTCAAGAATCCTGACCAAACACAACATCCGGACGGTCCAGAAACCCCCAAGAAAACTTGGAAACCTCCTAACGAATGTAAAGGATCAACTAGGGCTAAAAACAGCAGGAATATATGAAGTACCGTGCGAGTGCGGAAAAGTGTACATAGGAGAAACAGGAAGAACAGTGGAAACAAGATTAAAAGAGCATAAAAGACATGTCCGCCTAGCACAAGGAGAAAAATCAGCTATCGCAGAACACTCCGTTAATAACGGACATAAAATTAAATTTGAAGATTCCAAAGTTCTTGAAAAATCAGAAAGATTCTGGGAGAGAATCGTAAAGGAATCAATAGAAATTCGGGTAAAAAATAATAATAATTTCAATAAGGATGACGGGTTCCAACTACCATCCGCCTGGGAACCGTTAATTCAAACTATCCGAGAAAAACGACAACAACGGTCAAAAAACAAACATAACGGCCAAGCACACGAGCGCAACAAAGGACCAATCAAATGAAAGGAAAACAAGCGGCTCCTTCCCTTTGTTAGATATATAAAGAGAGCATTTAGGCGGGTATCGGCATTACCCGCTGAGGGATACACCCTGAAGATGGCCACGGTGAAAGTGGCCGAAACGTTGGTTCTACACCAAGAAACAATCCGGTTAGTCTCCCGTGAAGACTTTCTGAAACATGAGTCTGATTGCTTATATTTTAGATTCCAGATCTACTAGTCCAAGTCCGCCTTGATGAATAGGGGATATTCATTGTTCAGCTATCTACCCAGTGTCTTTCCCTCCCCCACATGAATTTTAGAATCTCTGACTGTAGCTTTTTTATGGTCCGTCTATCTATCGTTACATGATGTAATATGTGCCACATTCTAGGAGCGAGGAATTGGTTAGTCAGTCGCACTCTGCCTATGAGCGACAATGATCCACCGATTCTTTCCCACTTTTCGCAACCCATCTTATTTTTTTCTCCAATTGTCCTTTTCACTTCATCTTCCGTTCGTTTTGGGTTGTTTCCCAACCACACTCCAAGAAACTTTGCTTTCCACTTGAATCCGAGGGGGGCATCCTTTCTGTCTTTCCACCGTTTGCACCATACCTGTAGATTTCTTCGTGTTTAGTTCTGCTCCAGTGGCAGATGAGTAAGGTCGCCAGCATTTGATAATTGCTTCGATGTCTTCGTCGTTTGTGGCTATAATGTTGACGTCGTCTGCAAATGCTGAAAGGATGATTCTTTTACTGGTATCCCAAGGCAGTTACTATCCTTGCAGTCTTCTTCTTCTTCTTCATCGCCTTTTCCCATGTGGTATGGGGTTGGCATTGCTATATTTTATTTTTCTTTTCCAGTTCTCTCTCTCTCTCTAGGGCATCCTCCCATCTCCAGCCTTTCTCTTTAAGGTTTTCTTCTCTCTCACTTTTGTCGTTCCTCTGATAAAGTCATTTCTCACCCTGTCCTTCCTTGTGACACCATTCATCCACCTCAACATTCTCATTTCAGCCACCTCCATTTTCCTTTCCTGTGCCTTTGTTATAGGCCATGTCTCCGAGCTGTAAAGTAGCGCCGGCCTCACCACAGTCTTACAGTTGCCATCCTTGCAGTGTTTCCTTTAATTTGATCAAGAATGGCTCGATCGATATCGAGTATAACATTCTTGAAAGGGGACATCCTTGTTTGATTCCTCTTTGCAGATGGAATGGGGTGGTCAATTGGGCAGATACTCTCACATAGCCTGATGCTCCCTAATACAGCGTTTTTATCATATTCTTGAATCGTCCACCGAAGCCTATTGCTGTTAGCATAGTAAATAGGTGGTTGAGGCTAACCCTGTCAAAAGCTCCCTTTTGGTCTAATGATATCACGGTGACCTTGTCACCTCTTTCGTTTGCCTGCGACGATACCTTCTCTGGACGAGGACATGGGGGGCCTCCTTCTCTTGGACCTGTTACACTGGCAGGATTCCGCACCCCCAGAGGATGCAGTGTCCATCGCGGATAATAACGACTCAGGTATGAGTGACACCTGTTCGGATATTAGTGAAAGTGACAGTGCTACGGAAACGGAAACCACTTCGGGTTTTCTACTCGATCTCCCGAATCAGCCCAGGCCGGCCATAATAATGCCGTGCCTCAGTGACGTGGATGTGCTGCCCACAATTGCCGTGTACCCGTATGACGATCCCAATGTGCTGCAATTAGCAACGTTCGGCGCGGACCTGCCAAAACCCGCCGATGCTCCCTTTGTGTATCTCCGCTCGCGTAACACCCCACTGTTACAGGGCATGCTCAAAGTCTTGGAAAAACAACAAGTAATAAGGGAAGTACCCAAGTGCAAATGCGCATTTCGCGCCACGGTCATCCCTAAAAGTTCGGGATCCCCAAGATTAATCCTTGATCTGTCACCATGGACAGACTACTACCAAATCCCGAGTTTCTCACTATTAGATGCAGCGCGAGCCCTTGTCCGACTCGGCCCCAATGTTCGGCTAGTGAAATTCGACCTGAAAGACGCATTTCATCAAATCCCCATTCGCTCCACGCAACAAGGATTTTACGGAATTGATACCGGGTCAAAGAAGTATGTAATGAATAGGCTCCCGATGGGCCACACCTTAGCCCCGGCCATCCTCCAACGATTCTCTAATGGTGTCGCTAAGGAAATAGAGGAACATTTCAGTGCTATTATGATCCCATATTTGGACGATTGGCTCGTTGCGGGTATTGATCTGACTTATGATTCTGCTGTAAATATGTATAATTTCTTATGGCTAACTCTAGGTATAACCTTGAATCAGGATAAATGTGTTTTAAAACCCACCACCGCCATCAAATACTTGGGGGTGCATATTGATACTGTAACTATGCTTTTGTCTCTCTTACCTGGCACTATTGCCCGTGTTCCCCTAATTATTAGTATCATTCCTCGGCTTAAGAAAAAAGACATTCCCAAAGCCGCAGGGTTTGTGTCTTGGGTTGTTTATATTTTGAACCTACCACGGTTTCTAATCAGTAATGTATATGAACGTAATACGAAATGGCTTTCAATGTTATTCGACGAAGAAATATTCCAGAGACCTCGCAGTTTTGATTTGAGACGCGAGACCACCATTGACATATATTCGGACGCTACTCCCACGCAAGGCGCTATTGTCATCCCAGCATTGGACATCGAATGGGTGACAGTCTTCAAAGAACCTATGCCGATCTACGAAGCAGAAGGCTACATGGCCCTTCTGGGACCTTACACAGTGGTAGTCAACAAATTAGTCAATAAATATTGTAAACTTACTTGTCATTGTGATAACCAAGCCATAGTTTATGCCCTTAACAAAGGGAAAGGTGTATTGTTTAGCAACGATTTGTATTGTAAAATGCTATTGAAATTAATAAAGGAAATGTCACCATGTGTGACCTGGCGGTTCGTTCCGGGGACTCTTAATCCTGCTGACCGTCCGTCCCGGACTGTTCCACTTTAAATGCCTGGCCAGCAGATTAATGGCGGCATCTATATAAGTGCGAGCATCCGGGATGGCGATTAGTTGTGATTCTGAGTCTCTCCGGAGCGGACCCCAGATCATCTCGTGATTGTCACCGGCCACCAATTTTGGATGCTGGTAAGGTCTCCTTTTTTGTGAAGGAGATTTATCACATTTCTTTTCATTGACATTGGTAGCATTCCCCTATTAAAACTTTCCTTCATTACTTCGGTAAATGGTTTCCTAAGACTTGACCAGAAGGTTCTATAAAATTCGATAGTAATTCCATCAATACCCAAGGCTTTACTGAGTCTGAAGTCGTTTAATGCCTTGTCCATCTCCTCTATTGTTATGATACTTTCTAGTGCATTGCTCTCTCCCTCGGACATTTGGGCTAGGCCTTCGCATATCGCACTTTACTCCCTTTCCTGATGTGGTGCCTCATTTATTTTTCGGAAGTTGTTTTTTATCCACCTGCATAGTTTCGTTGGGTTGTTTATATTTACTCCATCTTCCCTTTTCATAGTTGTGATAGGTCTTGGTATCATTCTCGGAGCCAGCCTTGATAGACTTAATCCTGCAGGGGTGTCCTTTGGCAGTATGTTATCCCATCCTTGCCGCCTCTCTCGCTCTCTCTCATATACCAATCTCCTATGCAATCTTTGAGATTTCTTTCTACGTCTTTCGCTTCGCTTATCCTTGCCGTCTCTGCCATCTGTTTGAGCCTATTGAGCACTTCTCTCAATCTTTCCTTTTCAATTTTAGTGAATATAGTGGTTGACGCCCTGATTTCAGTTTTTAAATTATCTCACCATTCCAATGGATCATGTCTATCAAAGTTGTCTACCATGCTTTCTATTATTTCCTTCATGATTTCCAGAAATGCTTCGTTGTCTAGCATATTATTATTTAATCTCCAATATGGCCTCTTTTGTTCTTCATATTCCACTCCAGTTAAAGAGAGTAATACGGCCCTATGGTCAGAGAAGGAATCCTTTACTTTGACCTCTTTGACTTTTTATCATTTCTTTGCTTATGTATATCCTGTCCAACCTTGATGCGGTGTCGTTCGCTCCTTGGCTCATGAACGTGTAGCACTTTTCATCTCCTCTCATCTCTTCCCAAGCATCCACCAGTGACCGATTCTCTAAAATTTGCCAGAGTCATCGCCATACGTTTGGTGATCTCTCATATCCGCTTGTCCATTCTTTTGCAGGGCTCGAGGTGCAGTTAAAATCTCCTCTGAGTAATTCCCCTTCGTTGGCTTGCTCACTTCCGATGTGACTTTTTAGCTTTCCTAACACGTTGATGGCTATAATTGGATCGTTTGGGACGTATAAATTGATGATTGAATATAGTTGTTTTGTATAGTTGTTATTCGCTGGATGTAGCTTTCCACAATAATTTTATGTTCGGTGACAAACGGGACGAAAATGTTTCAGACTCCTACAGCCGTACCAGTGCATTTTCTGATTGGCGGGTTTATAAAGAAAGTGTACCCTATGTTTTGATCTGCTGCTGGTGTATCAGTCAAATTTGTCTCTTGAAGTAATATCACATCAGGATACTGTATATCGAGGAAGACATTCAGCATAGCCCATTTTTTCACGCTCTTAATAGAGCGGACGTTTAGGGTTAATATGCTGAATTCTTGGGTTGCCATAAAATTTTCTTTAAAATCGACAGATATTATTGAATACAGGAGTCGGATACATAGTTTTGGAATTAAATTAATTGATAAATAAACTACGTATTATTAAAATGAACCAATGAAATAAATAAACAAGAAGATAAGTTTTCTCTCAGTACTGAAAATCATTTTTGCCTTTCGTGATGGCTTTAATAAGCCTGTTTATCCTATTGCGGAAAGCTTGTTCTTTTATTATTCTCATGTCGATTAGATCTTCCAAAACTGATAACAATGGACCTGTTTCAGAGAAGATTTCCATGGCTTTCTTATTTGGATCTGTATTTCTCCTGACTTCGATTAGGAATTTGCAAAAATCAGGAAATGGTATAGGTACTTCTTCCCCTGTTTCACTGTACAGATGTTTTTCTATTTCTTAAACGCATCATCGTCTGCCTCCTCCATCCTTTCCCTCCTCGTTTTATGTCCTCTTTTGCTTTCTGGGGAATCTCCTGGTTCCCCATATCTCCCATCGTCCTCTTGTTTTACTTTTAGAAGTTGTTTTCACTTCTTCTTTCGATTTAATGCTGTGCATTTCCTCTTTGTTCAGATTTTCAGTTTACGAAATTTGTTTTTTCTCGTCTGAGTTCGTGCTGACTGTTTCTTGTTTAGTTACCTTAGTTAGCCGTCTCCCTCAGTCTCATTATCTGCCTTCTCTTGAGGGTCGTCAAGGCATATTAGATCGTGGTCCTCGTTGGTGGCCTCTACCGTGGAATTTTCGATGTTGGTTATGCGAGTGAGTTGGTCAGTGAGGTTATGCGAGTGAGTGATAATTCCACCGGAGTCCCCTGCTACCGATCCCGATGGAGAGGGGATGCTATCGTTGGATGTGAGTGTGCTGTTCTGCTCATTGGTATCTGTCAGTGGCTTTTTAATTCCTTCTCTTGTAGTATTGGTGCAATCTTTGGCATAATGGCCCTCTTTTTGACACTTAAAGCATCGTGTGCCCTCTAAATTGAAATAAATTCTATGATATCCCCCTCCTAGATTTATCAGCATGGACTCCTGAATTGGAGCATCGTCCCTTTTTATTATATAACACTGTCTTCTCCAAGACTGCATATGAGCTAGATCCGGTCTTTTCAATCCCATTAGAAGCAGAGTAACCAGGCTGATTAATCGTCCCATTTGGCTCAGTATTTCTGAGAGATCGTACGATAATTCTGATTAACTATAAGTGGTTCTTAGTGATTCTATCATCATAGACAATCATGTTTTGAAATTGAATGAGTAAATTTCTGCATAAATGTAAATAGAATACCGCGTATCATATTAAACTTCATTAGTTAATTTTTTTAAATATTAGTTTATTGATTTTCACGTTATGATACTTTAGTTTGGGACAGTTTGATTTGAAGTCGAAATCGTGGAAACACCCGTCGTAAAAAGGAAAGCGAAATTACGAGAATCATCATTACCCTACTATCACCTTTCATCATGAATGCTTACTATAATTCACCCTAAATTTTGAATGTGCCATATATTAAATCAAAATAAAGTGGTTATTTTGAAAAGAGACTTTGAAATGCCATCTTTTTGCATACTAGACTTAAACATTTATGGATTGAACCACAGCTGAAGAAAGAGTAATAACTCTTAAACAAATTAAAGATAAGTTTATGAAGAGGATCGGAGACCATGCAAATAACCATAACTTGTTGTAAATTCACAGGTAGTAGTCAGTAAGTAGTGTAACAAATACATATGAAGAATTCATTCATCATATGATTAATGTAGACTGAAATGCAAAGCATCACTGCCTGTTTCCTGCAAATGTCATTCCATTGCAATGGCCTTTTTCGTCTCTTTCTTTACGGCGTTGTATTTTGCCATACATTTCTCTTAAGATCTAAACTAAGTTCCTGGGCATCAACTTGAATACCACCTCCATTTACAAGGGCTACATATAGCTTCACTTTAAAAAACTACCACCAAGGGAAAATAACATACAAACATACCTTCTGTTCCCACGTACCACCATTACTCATTCTTCTTTTCTACATTTTCCTTTCATAGAGGAAATACAACGATAACTACTGCTCATCTATAAGAAAATCACACCTCTTTCTTATCCATTCTCTGAATCTTCCCTCTGACTTCTTCAATTTCATACCTACATACATTGTAATACATTGTCACCTCTTAGCACATATGGCCACCCAAACTCTTTGATGGCTGCATTCCTTAAAAGTCTCTCATATGATTGTGATGGCAAGACGTACCGTATTTCGGGCTATTATAATAAACTATTCACGAAACTTAATTTATGAAACACTACTGTTATGAAGTCTTTCTCATAAATTGGGTTCGAAAATACACAGGTATTGTGTTTTGGGATGACACTTGGGATTTGAAGCTTGGGCTTTTAACGAACCATTGCCACCGGGTCCCACGACCTAATCGCGACAGGTAATTCTTAAATAAATAAATAAATACATGGAGGGTTATACCATACAATAAGGTTATATTATAAGATATTTTTTCTAAAATCATGAATAGATATATAATATCATCACTTGTGTAGATACCACCAAGTGAATGAAATATAAACTCAAAAAAACATTTGCCACATGGTTTAGGCCTGCAAAGAAGATTTTATTATTGATAAATCGTCTGCTGATTCCTTATCACAGTGTTACTTTTCTTATTCTTTATCATGTTTCCCTCTTCTTCCACTAAATTTACCTATACAATGTACTTTTTCTTTATAAAATGTTTATGTCTTTGCGCATCCAGTTTCTAAACAGAAGGGTATCAAATTATGCGTTGAATCTGTCAAGAACTTCCCACCAAAGATGCACAGGAAATATTACGATGCATTATTGATTAAACAAACTTCACGGTAACAGGTATGAAAATTATTCTCGAGCAAGGTATCTTTTAGTTAAAGTGGTAGGTAACTAACCATCAGTTTACAAAGTTTTATAAAACGGGCCATGCCGCTAACTGGAGGTTAAGCTTAACCTTCAGGTTAAGCTTAACCTTCAGGTTAAGTAACTATCAGATTTAACTATCGACTGTAATACAGGACCTAAAAGTCTTCGTCTTTCAGGTATATGCATATTCTGCTGTTCCATAATCAGGTGGCGTGCGTCATGTTGCTTCCTCCTATCAAATCGGCCAATGCAATAATATAGTCGCTGAGTGGAGTCTATGGCAAGGCCTGCATTAGGATTCCAAATTTCCTGCTGGGACCTATTGTTAGAGGAATAATTTTCTTGATTTTGCCAAGATCAATATCCGTGCTTTTTACACTGAGTTGTTGCGTTGGTCCTTCTGTGATTCTGGCATAAGTTGTTTTCGGAGGAAGATGGGTTGGGGTTATAACTTTGGAATTCTTAAGATTAGCAAGACTGATCGTTTGGCATTCTGGAGGCTGTCATAATCTACTGTAGAGCCAGAGCCGATGGGGAGGTGTTAGTGCTGGTTGGGATGGCAGTGGGGGATGTGGCAGAAGAGATGCTTGTAGTTGCTACAATGACTCCTTTCTCCTTCCTCAAGACGGTGGATGGCATGTTGAGAAAGTCTTCACCAGTCGCACGATTCAATCTTCCAGGTGTTAGAAGCTGCTGCAAACAGACATCTCCCACCGCTCCAGACATGGTAGGTGTTGATGGTGATGATGATGTTACGGATGATACCTCATTAATGGAACTCTTATCTTCGCAGAAAAAGTCTGCCGCATCTGATCGGGCTCAAGCCCGAGCAGCGAAACTTTTGGGTGGACGAGACACTTGATCGGTTCACTTGCTTGAAATTTAAAAGTTGATTTTTAAATAGGAATAACTGAAGGAAAATTTTTCCAACAACGCACCAGGTGCTGAACTCTATGCTGCATGCTTTAGTAATAAACTAAATGGCACCACAGCTTTTTTACCATACGGAAACACTACAAACGATGAGCTAATAGAAAACACACACATATATATGTATATGTGTGTATTTAAAAATTTTATTAGGTTTGAAGTTTTCTGAAAGTCTTCTTTCATCTGCTGTGAGATTTGTTTGATTACTATTTAAGGGGTTACAATTACATCACTTAAACCAAAACCAAGTAAAAGCTGATTCAAAATCTATAATGTCTCAGGTATTGGGACACTAGGGAAATGGCTACATACATTGAAAGACACAAACAATCAGTGTTTGATGGGTTTTTGTTTAAGTGATGTAATTGTTTTAGAGTAATTAATATTAGCTAGACTGTGTGTGTTCCAGACCTGTTTTCAGTCTCACAATAAGTTTTATCAGCAGAAATTAGGTACTACCATGAGTATACCTCTTTCTCCCTTTATATCCAACACTTTTATGAATGATTTTGAAGGTTTTTTCTTAACTATTTCAACTGTTTCCTAACTTCTGATATAGTTATATGGATGATATTTATACTGTTTTTGACTCTAGTTGTTGTATTCTTGACATGTTTTTATTTATGTTAGATAGTGTGTTTCCCTCTGTTACTAAATCCTGTTAAATTTACTTACAAAGTTGAGCAAAATAATTACTAGCCTTTCATGGACATTTTAGTGAATAGGAATAAGTTTCAGTTTGAGGTTTTTAGAAAGCCCACCTCTTTCATTATATTTATCCCCTGTTCCTCTTTGCATCACCAGTCATACAAACATGCATCCCTTCGCTACTTAGCAAGATTGGTTTCAATAAAAAATTGGGGTTCATTAAAGACACTGCTATTATGTTAATTTACAGTTCCAGTTAGATCGATACTTCGGTTAACACGTTCACTGTGGATCACTCCACCATTGGAGTGATAAATGCATTGGAAATGGAGGTATCTGCTGTGAACATGTTAAGAGGCATTCATATGTTTAGTCAAGACTTATTCTCAACTATCTCCTCCTGCTTCAGGTGCTGATTTCAGATTTATTAAGTTACCTTATTACTAAATGTTGACTAAAAGATAGGTTAACATATTCAGACAAAAAAGCATTAAACTTTGCCATGTCAACAGTCTAAATTTAAAGGATTTACTTGGCTCTATTAAGGGTAAAGATCCTACTTTTATCAGGTATTTATCAAAAATCTTGTCCCAAGTGCAACCTTAAATATATCAGACAAACTAAAAGACATGTCATTACAAGGTTTAACCTTAATTTAAGTTTATGGCTACCTTAGTGGCATCTTCTGGATGCCAGTCAATATTATTATGTGTTTTTTCGGTAGATATGTGCGTATAATGGTTTCTCCTTCTAGGTACCTTCCTCATTTTGACTTTTCTTCAGTCAGTTAACTCATGTCAGATAAATTTATAGCAGGGGACCAAGCAAGAGTTTTTGAAATTGTTTTGAGTTTGACAGACTCACGCATCTAGATACGCTACACTTTGAAAATGATTTTTTTGTAGAAAGTCTTCTCGGGGAATCAGCTTATTGGTTATTTGGTATAAGGTTATTTGGTCGATTTCCACCAAAGTTTCGGCCGCATACTTCACAGCCATATTCAGGGTATCAAGAAATATATATAAAATAAAAAATATATTATTAATATACGATAATAATTATATAAAAAATAAATATACCTCTCCTCTGGTTGCCTTTCACTTTTTCAAGTGACGGCTGCATCCTGATTGGCTGACGCAATCTGTCCTCGTTGCTGGGCAATTTTCCTTACTGTCCCATTCCATGCTTTGCTGAGGAAAAAACTTTTGCACGATCGAGAGTACAGTTCATACGTGATCAATGGACTGATGTTGATTCATAGATAACTTTATACATTATTTCATTAACATCAACCCATTTTATATAATGGAAAAAATTGCAAAATGCAAAAACTATGACCTTGTCAGCACTTATAAAGAGAACTGCGCAAAAGCTGCAGACTCGCATGTTGGTAATGTCGGCCATGTTCCCCAGTCCAGTCAATATTCTGATAGAATTACATCTTTCCTAGATAAATATAAACTATTCTCAAACTCTCAATACAGGTTTCTAAAGGGTAGATCAACAGAACAAGCCATCTATCAACTCATAAATTCAGTTCTTGAAGGCCAACCATAAGGATACTCTTGGTATATTTTACGAATTATTAAAAGCCTTCGATTCAGTTGACATCTTACTAAATAAATTAAAATATTTTGGCATATCAGGAATCGCTCATAGTTTACTTTCTTCCTATCTAAAAAATAGGAAACAATATGTTCAAATTCACTCCAAAAAAGACAAAAAAACTATTCCTCAAAATGTGTTTATGTTACAAGAGGTGTGCCTCTAGGTTCAATATTAGGTCCCCTGTTATTTTTATTATATGTAAATAATCTCCCATCTTCATTAAGGGGTTACATCCATCAAGAGGCCCGAAAAATAAGGTAAAAATTCAGAATTTCTTTCTCAGAAAGGATCAGTGATAATCAGACGAAATCTATAACTCTGATAGATACATGCCACCTGCCACCTGGTCAGAAGGCCAAATTGCAGCGTNCGGCTATAGTAAGGTTTCTATGTTGCTAAGGGGTTACATCCAGTTAGAGGACCGGAAAATAAGGTAACAATTCGGAATTGTTTCTCAGAAATGATCGGTGATAATCAAACGAAATTTATGATTTTGATAGATACATGGGTTATGGCTGTAACAGTTTTTTTCTAAAAATATCAAGGAGCAAATACATAATAGCCGCTGATAAATTATGTTTTTTGACAGCGTTCGGCGGTGGACATTCTCCTGCTTAAACTATTAATTTGAAATAAAAAATTGAAATGGATTTTTATTTTTAACTACAAATATAAGTCTTTGACGATAGCGGATTTTTTAAAATATCTCGAGGAACAAAACGAAATGGCCGCTGATAGATGAAAATTTTTTTTGACAGCGTTTGGTGGTGGACATTCTCCTGCTTAAACTATTAATCTGAAATGGCTTTTTATTTTTAACTACAAATATGTCCTTGACGATCACGATTTTTTAAATCAATATTTTTTACAAGATGGTGACAAAATAAATATTGTCCCATTCCATGCTTTGCTGAGGAAAAAACCTTCATCATCATTCATATTATTCTGGTGTAGTCGTATCTCTAAAGCTTCTTTCGCCACTCAATCCCATTATCCTGTCCCTCTGGCAAGGATCTCTGCACCGTCAAAGTTGATTTGGTGGTTTTCAGTTAGCAAGTGTTCTGCTATTGCTGATTTTGAGGGGTACTGGAGCCATATACAATGGTAGTGTTCTTTTAGATGTGTGTTTTGATTGCTTGTCCTGTCCTGTCTCACCTATGTATGATAGGCTGCACTTGCAGGGGATGCTGTAAACCCCCAAGCTCCTTAGTTTTAGGGGGTCCTTGGGTTTTGAAATCATGGTCCCAATCTATCTATGTGGCTTATGTACCATCCTGATGTTGTGGTGGTTTACCGGCAAAAGAATGCAAGGACCTCCTGGAGCGAAGATGCGCTGCTGTCTCTAACATCGTCCGTCGCCTTCCACGCATCCGCCGTTGCCCTTTTCTTTGGTTGGTGAAGGGGAGTGCAGCACCAACACCAAATTTCTGGATGTCCCACTTGCTTTGTGCACTGGCCTCGGCGAAGACCTCTTCAGTACCTCTGCCAAGCTGGAGTGACGTTAGCCTCTTGAGGACATTGTCCGTGGTGCGCTTAGAGTACAACCCTGACTTGCCTCCTTGGCACCGAACACTGACAGCTCCTAGGGAATGCCTCAGGTGGTTGCCTCTTGCCTCCTCCCCTTTGCGACCCCCTACGGAAACCTTCCTCCTCTTCATCTGCTGCTGTTGAAGGTGCACCGCAGACAGGGCCTCTTCCTCCCCTTTCTCCACTTCCAGCATCCCATCAGGCCTTGTTTTATTTCGTAAAACTATTTTACTATGAATTGTTCTTCGGCCAATCAACTAATTCCTGTATATCATTCTTGATTAGTCCCCAAACTTTCTCCGCAATCACCTTCAACCAGTTTCGTGTGTTCTCGCATGTCATCGCTTCCCTCACACTCACATCTGTCAAACTGACTCAATGATTGTCGCATGTCCATCTGCCTCATCTATGGAGTCATCGCCTATCTCCAGATCCACCTCATCCTCTTCATCACATGGATTACCATCTTGTCGAGCTATTGGTGCTGAGATATGTCGATAAATCTTCCGGGGGTCTTCCGCCTCTTCCCGAACGTTCAAACTGAGGTCTTCCACGTGCGTGCATCATGGCTACTGCTCGGTTTTCAACTCCTGAAGGTTCCACTCTTGTTTCCGGCACTTTATTGCCACATCTTATTGATTTCCAGTTCTCTGCAGTCTCTTCTTTAGAGCTGTTCACTGGAATCTCGATTTCTCTTTCGGCTTTGCTACCCATTGAGTCCTCAATAAATTGCACATCTCTTGCCACGACAAAATTCTTATCTTCTGGTATCCATACGCAGTAACCCTTTGATTACCTGGAGTATCCCACCAAGATTCCTTCCTTCGATTGGGGCTCAAGTTTCTCTCTGCCAGAACTCTTTTCGAGGACATATGTCTTTGCACCAAACACTCTTAAATTACACAAATCCGGTACTCTTTTGTTCCACGCTTCATACGGCATGTGCCCATCTAAACTTGCCAAAGGGCAATGATTACCTAAGTAATTTGCCGTTGCTAATGCCTCAGCCCAAAACTTATTGCTCAGTCCCGACTGAATCATTAAGCAACGCGTCATCTTGACAAGAGTCCTGTTCTTGCGCTCTGCAATGTTGTTTTGCTGTGGTGTGTTCAGAATAGTTAAACGCCTCTGAATTCCACTTTTCTTCAGATATTCATTGAACTCGTGGTTTACGTATCCCCGCCCATTGTTGGACATCAAGCATGTAATCTTTTGCCCGGTTTGATTTTCGACTTTTGCTTTGTACTCTCGAAACATCCCCAAAACTTCATTCTTGTTCCGAAGAAAATACACCTTGCACCACCGACTGCTATCATCTATGAAGGTGACGAAATACCGTGCTCTTCCAAATGACTCAGTTCTCCACAGGCCCCACATGTCTGAATGAATCAATTCTAAAAGTGCAGTATTTCTCTCAGATTTCTTCGGAAATGGCAATGTTCTCATTTTTCCACGCAAACACGTATCGTATGGTTTGATCTTCGATTTTCCATCTACCTTCATTCCGATGGCTCGATGCTTACGAAACATTTCTATCATGTCATTCATGTTTAAATGACCCAAGTCTGCGATGCCAGATTTCCAAACTAGCATTTCCTCCGTCAAGGGTATGTTTCTTACAGGTTGAGTTTCTTACTTTGAAACAAAAAAGTTCACAAGAGAGTACTGCAAGATGGTCTCGGTGTACTTGACAAATATGTGCTATGATGGAACAATAAAACCACATCATCCAATAAAAACAACAAACAGTTTTCCCATGCAATTCTGAAGAGAAGGCAATTTATTAAATCCCTTGCGCAAGACCTAACCAAAGAACAACTGCAAAATCGTAGTCACACAATGAATTTGCCCAGGGAATTGAGATAAAGAACTTAAGCCATTACTGAGAAAGATAAAGAAACTGGATGTAATGAGTCAAGACCAGGTAGTTCCAAAAGCAAAGGGTAAACCAGGGGAAAAGAGGTAACCAGAAAGAGATGTTACATTTGCAACAGAAAGAAGAATTGAATGACAAGATATAAATGCATTTTCTGTGAAAATTATATCTGTTTAGAGCATTTGCAATGCTTTTGGGTTGTTTGTACGGATAAAAATGTGTAGTAAAGCTGACAAGCTAATGTATTTACAATTTTATTAGTCGTAAATGAGTAAATAAATTATTTAAGAGCAGTATTTTGCATTTTCTCTATTATTATTTATTTTTTACAATGTTTACTATTGGCGTCTAAGAGGCGCCACACAAACACGTTTGTTCTAAAAATTGATGGATTGAGTAGTGAAGGGTTAAGGGACACCTAGCTCATTTTTGTTCTTGCAAATTTAATAATTCTAGTGTCGTAAAAAATATGTTTGAGGAATAACACAATAGTTCTTTGGAAGACTTAAAACTGATTTACTATATTAATTTTGGTTTCAAAGCTGTAGAGAATGTCTACATCTATAAGAATAGAGAGTTTCTTATGAATTCCAATTTGGATTTTGATAAAAAGTTAAATTGTCTGCTCAATTCCGCTGTTTGACTTTCTTTTGTTTTTCTTCCCTTAGAAGTTTATCGTACTATTCTGTTTGCTTATTCTGTCCCTGAAGATGTTCACTTGGTGAGTGGAATGTGAATTGGGTGAATTCCCCCATTTTATTTTGATATCTTGCAGGCTTGCAGGTTTGCAGGCTGTTGGCAAAAACATCACCATGATTGCATGCATATCTTTAAAAAATTTCTGTTTTTGCCATTCGATGCTTGAAAAATGTTGCTATGCTTGCATACATTCTTTGTTAGGATCAACCATAGGAGCAACCTGTCCAGCACATTCTGCAGCAGACAGATCAAAAGAGCTTCTGCCCTACAGTAGGTCATTCAAACCATCATCCTTCCTGTTTGAAAAAGTCGACAGGCATTTCTTCTAACTAAATATGGAAAGCAGGAAATACAGCTAGTTTAAATTGTATAGGACGCCCTTAACATTTATATTACTATTAGTGGTTCATTATATTTATTCCATTATTGCAATGATGTCATTTTTATATTAGCGGATAATTAAGGCAACAAAAGTAACTTTTATCAAAACCTTTGAAGAAGAGTGAATACACAAAAGTTTCGGGTGAAAATAAGGAAATTTGACTTTCAATCCTGTTTAATACTATGCTTCTAACAAATTCAAGCATAATTGAAGAGTAACTAGTGTTTATGGTAATATTAACCAATTTTTTCATTCCTTATATGCTATGTGATAGCCTCCTAGATGAAGTATCTATTCTTTGTTGTAGAATATTCTATATTTTACTGCATAACTTATTCAGGTTCAATGCAAGGTGTTCAAATGAAAGTATTCATGTCTTGCACTGACTCAATATTTCTATTTCCTTTCCAGATATTGCTGCTTGGTTGAAGAGCTTGCGCCTGCATAAATATGCATCTTTGTTTGCGCGTCTCTCATATGAAGAGATGCTGTGTCTTACAGAAGAGAAGCTGGCTGCTGAGGGTGTTACCAAAGGTGCAAGGCATAAGATTGTATTGAGCATCCG
This sequence comes from Ladona fulva, assembly GCA_000376725.2. Lineage (NCBI taxonomy): Eukaryota > Metazoa > Arthropoda > Insecta > Odonata > Libellulidae > Ladona > Ladona fulva. The sequence continues at coordinate 76,031 of KZ308182.1, read as the reverse complement.
AAAACTGCAAGACCGTGCAGCGACGCTCAAATATTTGGGAGAGGTGATAAATTCTTCTTATTTTTCTGTTGTTTTGATTCACTCTTGATGATTCTGAGAATGTTTATAAGGTATGTCTGTCTTGTCCTGGGAATCTTTGGATTATGTAGGAAAAATTAAGTCACAAATTTATAATTTTCTTCAGGGGGAGGGTTTGAGAAGTTAAAATTATTCACCACCTTTCTGGAAATTACAGCCAAATCTCAGTATATACGTAACCTTTTTGAGAGTATTCTGCAAGATGTGCAAAAATTCTCAATGAATTTTAACTTGATGTATGAGCAAGGTCTTGCAATACATAGAGTATGTATTTTTTGTTTTGTCTGCATCACATGATCACTGCATCCCTTATAATCGTTATTATGTGTATAATGTGATGGTCTGTCTTGACACACTACACAATGTGTACACCAGCTCTGCCGCATCTGAGCTTTACCGCATGCCGACAGCCCAATCCACATTAAAAGTAATGCAAAGAGTTGGGAGGCGTAAATCAGCCTGATCCCTGGTTTGGTCCCCAGTCACTAATGCTCTTTGTAAACCCACAATCACCCCAACCCCACCTTGTAATGGCCAGACTACAATTAAAGGGTTAGGAGCAGCAACATAGACTCAGACAATAAACAAACACAAGTAAAGAACTACAAATTTATTGGCAATATAACAAAAAACCCTCAAAATTTACCTGATGAAGTATGAGATGATGATGAAGATGGATGATGTGCAATGATATGAACAAATAATCTATAACCCATTTTCTTTAAACCAAAATAAAGCACACAAACAGTAAAGAATATAAACAAAAATGATCGGCTTTTTAATGTTGACAGAAATTGATTTGAGAGAAATAAAAACGTGAATCGGAGAAAGGCATGAACCCACAGGGGACAAGTTCCATGCAATTCATCAGTTCAATGGGACATGATTCTCAGCATGAGTCTGCTAGGGCTTCCAAATCTCAGGGTAAAATCACCTTCTTTCGCGGACAGCAGCCGAATTATTATTAATTGCAGCGACTTTATCCTCTGGAACTGCAGTGATTTTTTTTTTCCCCCTACTCAGATGCACTTCCAGGCTCCACGCTATTCTGCTCCTTCCCAATTGTTCCTCTCCCTGGACATTGTCTTTTTTAGTGGCCTTTGTCACTGTCTTCCCCTTGTCTTCTCTAACTGCCCAGAAAATATTCTGACCATGGCCTTCTATACTTTTCAGTCACAACACTCTTGCCACATTCACAAATTTTCACATTAATTACTTGCCCAGACATCCACCAGTGTGGTACACTTACCTTCACATTAATAAAAAAGGCACCACACAAAATAAACAATACACTTAATCACAATATAAAAACATGGTGTTGGCCAAAAAAATTGTGCTGTGTGTGTGTGCGTGTGTTATTATTATTATAGTGCCCTGAGTAAGGGAGAGCTAATTTTCCCAGCTCTGTACTTAAGGAGGAGCTCTCATTCACAGCCCTGTGAATAAGGGAGAGCTTATTCTAACGGTGCAATGATCATTTATGTGCAGGATCAACTCCACCAAGCATCAGCATCTTACCTAATGTGCAGGTCCATGTGTGTGTGTGTATATATATATATATACGAGTAAAAGTTGCTTGCATACTGCAAGCTTAATGTAAGATAGATTAACTAAGGCATTACACACCACCTGCAACACTCCGCCTGCTATAAACGGACTGCCATCCACCAACTACAATACCCTAAACAAATTATTCATAATACATGCATACGAACTGTCCTAGCATCGAACCTGTGTCCACTAGAAGAAGAAATTGAAAGAGAAAAAGTCTGCCGCAGCCGGGAATCGAACCAGGGTCTCCCACTTTCCGGGCGGGTGCTCTTACCTCTAAGCTACCAAGACAGAACGATCCCTCCTTCAATTTCGTGGGCTACGATGGGACTCGGTGTACTGCGGAGGGTCCATCGAAGATGGCTCCGAACTCCTGCGCACACGTGGGACATCAAAGACGCCACCTCACCATCATAGCAACTTCCTAATGCCAGAAAAGGGCGAAGTAGAAAAGCGATGAGATGCGCATGGATCACATGCTTTGAATTTAGAAGAAGAAATTTCTTCTTCTAAAGTGGTAGCTTAGAGGACAGAGCACCCGCCCGGANAAATCCCTATCTTCTATAGATGTAGCGAATTTCAACCTTCTACCTGACCGGGAAATCCCGTAACGAATTTTTGAAAATTCGGTCATTCGCATGGTCCTGGGATCGAACCTGAGTCTTAAGGGCAAAAAGCTTTACAGCATACGATAGTCAATCATCCATTCTACAAACGCTGTGAATTGCAAGTTTCTATCTTAACGGAAAATACCCTAAATATATTCATAAACTTGAGACAGAAAAACTGCCCTAGCATCGGACACTCAGGGTTAAAATTTCTACGTATACTATAGAGGTGTTTGCTCTCTATCAATGTCGTGAATTTGAACGTTCTATCTTACCTAGACATACCCGAAATGATTTCTTGAAAGTTTTGCACCAAGAATTTACCTAGCATCGAACCTGGGGCCATTAGGGATAAATCTTTTGCGGCTAACGGAAGATAAAATCATTTTCTAACGATTTCGTCAATTTCAACGTTCTATCTTTTTTCTAAATACGCTAAACGAATTTTTGAAAATGCGCTCAATGCATTCTTATGGGAAAAGTACCGTTTTTGGGCCCTCCTAGTATCGAACCCATGATCCCTAGGTTGGATGTCCGCTGTTTTCCATAGTGTCCAAACCCGGGAAATAACTGCAAAAAAAATCGGCGGTTCTAATATATGATAGGTTTGGTAAGGCATATACACACACCCTGTCATACGCTGCTGGATATTTACGGCGTCTTACAGATCCTACATCGTAGTATATACGTGTTTTATCTTCGCTTTTGACTATTACTATAGTTTCAAGATTAATTCATTTCAAGAAGCTCATCAAATTAAAAATATGCAATGGCAACTTTTCTTTTGCCGCTATAGGAAAAAATTGACAATCTGCCGCAGTCAAATTAAATTCCCAATCCCAGCATCGCAATCGGTGAGAGGGATGGGGCGCGATATTACGGCCAAGGAGAGATAAAAAAACACATATTCGGACCAGATGTGTAATCTGCTTCAGATAAGCAATTAAATAAGTTAAATTCCCTGGCCCCTGGGAATTAAGTCCATTGAATGTTTTACATCGACCTAGCGTCGAACCTACGATCATTTTGGGAACGCTCTTCAGTACGCGGAAGAGAATCACTTCCTGCACTTGCAGTTAAAATTTCAATTCCCTAGCTTTACGGGAAGTACCTGAAAAAAATGTAAGAAAAACCGTCCAATGCATTCTTATTGGAAAATAGCCGTTTTTGGAGCCTCCTAGAATCGAACTCATGATGCCTAGGGTGGATGTCCGCTTCTTTCCTAGGTGTCCAAACCTAGGGCTTTACGGCAAAAATATCGCCGGCTCAGTGAGGCAATTCCTTCTGCCTCATCTTTAGTATCCTATATGTATATATATCCGGAGAAGCGTCTATATAAAGAGATATTGTAGAACAACATCGTCATAATTACAAGTGTCAAGCAAATAATCTAGCGTGACAGTTGGGGCAAGCGTGCCATAGGTTCGCTACCCCTTGATACGAAAATGCAACGATCAGGAATGAAAGAAAACACTGCTTTCATTGATGGCTTAAAACTATCGATTTTTATGGCCTTATCATGGTTTTTATTTGCATTTTAGTTATAAAATAAATAAATAANTCTGCCGCATCTGAGCTTTACCGCATGCCGACAGCCCAATCCACATTAAAAGTAATGCAAAGAGTTGGGAGGCGTAAATCAGCCTGATCCCTGGTTTGGTCCCCAGTCACTAATGCTCTTTGTAAACCCACAATCACCCCAACCCCACCTTGTAATGGCCAGACTACAATTAAAGGGTTAGGAGCAGCAACATAGACTCAGACAATAAACAAACACAAGTAAAGAACTACAAATTTATTGGCAATATAACAAAAAACCCTCAAAATTTACCTGATGAAGTATGAGATGATGATGAAGATGGATGATGTGCAATGATATGAACAAATAATCTATAACCCATTTTCTTTAAACCAAAATAAAGCACACAAACAGTAAAGAATATAAACAAAAATGATCGGCTTTTTAATGTTGACAGAAATTGATTTGAGAGAAATAAAAACGTGAATCGGAGAAAGGCATGAACCCACAGGGGACAAGTTCCATGCAATTCATCAGTTCAATGGGACATGATTCTCAGCATGAGTCTGCTAGGGCTTCCAAATCTCAGGGTAAAATCACCTTCTTTCGCGGACAGCAGCCGAATTATTATTAATTGCAGCGACTTTATCCTCTGGAACTGCAGTGATTTTTTTTTTCCCCCTACTCAGATGCACTTCCAGGCTCCACGCTATTCTGCTCCTTCCCAATTGTTCCTCTCCCTGGACATTGTCTTTTTTAGTGGCCTTTGTCACTGTCTTCCCCTTGTCTTCTCTAACTGCCCAGAAAATATTCTGACCATGGCCTTCTATACTTTTCAGTCACAACACTCTTGCCACATTCACAAATTTTCACATTAATTACTTGCCCAGACATCCACCAGTGTGGTACACTTACCTTCACATTAATAAAAAAGGCACCACACAAAATAAACAATACACTTAATCACAATATAAAAACATGGTGTTGGCCAAAAAAATTGTGCTGTGTGTGTGTGCGTGTGTTATTATTATTATAGTGCCCTGAGTAAGGGAGAGCTAATTTTCCCAGCTCTGTACTTAAGGAGGAGCTCTCATTCACAGCCCTGTGAATAAGGGAGAGCTTATTCTAACGGTGCAATGATCATTTATGTGCAGGATCAACTCCACCAAGCATCAGCATCTTACCTAATGTGCAGGTCCATGTGTGTGTGGATATATATATATATATACGAGTAAAAGTTGCTTGCATACTGCAAGCTTAATGTAAGATAGATTAACTAAGGCATTACACACCACCTGCAACACTCCGCCTGCTATAAACGGACTGCCATCCACCAACTACAATACCCTAAACAAATTATTCATAATACATGCATACGAACTGTCCTAGCATCGAACCTGTGTCCACTAGAAGAAGAAATTGAAAGAGAAAAAGTCTGCCGCAGCCGGGAATCGAACCAGGGTCTCCCACTTTCCGGGCGGGTGCTCTTACCTCTAAGCTACCAAGACAGAACGATCCCTCCTTCAATTTCGTGGGCTACGATGGGACTCGGTGTACTGCGGAGGGTCCATCGAAGATGGCTCCGAACTCCTGCGCACACGTGGGACATCAAAGACGCCACCTCACCATCATAGCAACTTCCTAATGCCAGAAAAGGGCGAAGTAGAAAAGCGATGAGATGCGCATGGATCACATGCTTTGAATTTAGAAGAAGAAATTTCTTCTTCTAAAGTGGTAGCTTAGAGGACAGAGCACCCGCCCGCAAAGTGGGAGACTCAGGTTAGATTCCCGGCTGCGGCAGACTTGTTCTCTTTCAATTTCTTCTTCTAAATTCAAAGCATGTGTACCATGAGTGTCTCATCGCTTTTCTGTGACCACCAGGACAAATATCTTTACGGCATGTGATAGAAATCCATATTTTTCATCGATGTTTCGAATTTCAACCTTCTTCCTGACCGGGAAATACCAATACGAATTTTTGAAACTTCTGTCATTCTAACGGTCCTAGCATCGAACCTGGGCCATTAAGGCAAAAAGCTTTACAATAGACATCCATCTTTTCTAACAACTTCATGAATTGCAACTTTCTATCTTAACACGAAATACCCTAAATGAATTCTTGAACTTTGGGCATAAATTAGATGTGTATATTCTCTATCTAAGACGTGAATTTCAACGTTCTATCTTACCAGAAAACACCCTTGATGATTTCTTGAAAATTTGGCCATAAGAATTTACCTAGCATCGAACCTGGGGCTATTAGGGAGAAAGTTTTTATCGAAATTGAAAGATAAAAATACGATTTAGGGATTCCGTAAATTTGATCGTTCTATCTTAATGCTAAATACATTAAACGAATTTTTGAAAATCCTCTCAATGCATTTAAACGGTAATAGTACTGTTTTTGGGGCCTCCCAGAATCGAACCCATGATACCTAGGACCAATGTCTGCTTTTTTCCATAGTCTCCAAACCCGGGACATTTTGGAAAAAATTCGGTGGCCCTGTGAGGCAATTCCTTCTGCCTCATCTTTAGTATCCTATATATTTATATCTCTTTATATAGACGCTTCTCCGGATATATATATATATATATATACGAGTAAAAGTTGCTTGCATACTGCAAGCTTAATGTAAGATAGATTAACTAAGGCATTACACACCAACAGCAACACTCCGACTTCCATACACCGAGTTCCATGCACCAACTATAACAACCTAAACGAATTATTCATAATACGTGCTTAAGTAATGTCCTAGCATCGATCCTTGGTCCACTAGGACAATTATCCTTACGGCATACGATAGATAACCCGATCTTCTATAGATGGAGCGAATTTTGACCTTCTACCTGACCGGGAAATGCCGTTACGAATTTTTGAATATTCTGTAATTCGAATGGTCCTGGGATCGAACCTGGGCCTTTAGGGCAAAAAGCTTCACGGCATGAGATAGATAATCATCTACTCTAACAATTCCGTAAATTGCAAGTTTCTATCTTAAAGGTAAATACCCTAAATTAATTCATGAACTTCAGACAAAAAAACTGTCCTAGCATCGAACTAAGGACCCTCAGGGTAAACTGCTCTAGGTATACTATAGAGGTGTTTCCGCTCTATCGACGACGTGAATTTGAACGTTCTATCTTACATGGAAGTAACCAAAATGATTTCTTGAAAGTTTTGCACTAAGAATTTACCTAGCATCGAACCTGGGGCCATCAGGGATAAATCTTTTGCGGCAAACGGAAGATAAAAAAATTTTCTAACGATTCCGTAAATTTTAACGTTCTATCTTTACGCTAAGTACGCGAAATGAATTTTTGAAAATTTGCTCAATGCATTCTTATGGGAAAGTGGCCGTTTTTGGGGCCTCTTATATTTGAACCCATGATGCGTAGAATGGAAGTCCGCTTTTTTCCTAGATGTCCAAGCCCGGGACTTTACGGCAAAAAAATCGGCGGCTCCGTGAGGCACTTCCTTCTGCCTCGCCTTTAGTATCCTATATGTATATATATATCCGGAGAAGCGTCTATATAAATATATATATCCGGAGAAGCGTCTATATAAAGAGATATATTCGGAGAAGCGTCTATATAAAGAGATATATCCGGAGAAGCGTCTATATAAGGAGATATCCGGAGATGCGTCTTTATAAAGAGATAGATATATATTTTCCCCTTTTTTTTTCAGTAAGTGCCTTGGAAAAAATTTTGAAAAAGACACCACGGATATCCCTTATTAGTGAAATTTGATGTGTTTTAGCATGGAACAAGTGGCCGGTAGTGAAAATATCTATACAGTTTATGGTAGAAATCTTCTATTTAATGCTTAAAATCCAAGGTTTGACTGTATTTATGTGTTTCCATTGAGCCTATTTTTTAGCCTTTTCCCACTTGTTGCAATTATTTTCCGTTGAAGGGGTTTGAGTGAGGCGAGAGGACCACTCAGATTATTGTGGTTATATGGATAAGTTATTTGAAGTAAATTAATGTTTTTTTTCAGGAGGTTTCTCGGGGTAAGAGCATTCGCTATGCATTGGAGGAGCTAAAGAGCATAGCTAGTACCCCAATGAAGGAATCAAAGGAGGGAGAGAAGACTGAGGGAGAAGATGATGAGGATACAGACATTCCTCAGCTCTTCACTCAAGTTATGGGAAAAGGTTTGCTTCAGTCACATTTTTCTATTTTTTGGATTGTTAATGGGATGTCAAAATTCTTCAAATCACTTCTTTAGGTATCTGTTATGGAGCTTTAGTATTCATGATGAAAGGTTTACAATATTGGGAATGAATTTTTGCTGCTTTGCCATGTATTCTGTTCAGCCCCATTTCTCTATTCCATCTTACCCTATTTTTCAGCCCTTAAGACATACTATTTTCCTATGAAAATTCAATCTAAAATTGGTCTGCGTCTTATGGACTAGGGATGAGCATTTTTTTATGTCACGAATAGCCATAGAATAATGATAGTGAATAATATTACTCTTTGACGTGTGTTTTTTTTTTCGTGTCACTGAGGAAGCCTTTCTAGCAATGTTGTGCTTTTGCTTCATTCTTCTGTTAATTTACTCTCTTTTATGAATATCATTTCTTTGTTTGATTTTTAAGCAGCATATGTTCCTCTGTTACAATCATAGCTTTGTTCACCTAGAAAACAACGGTGTTTCTTATGGGCAGGGAAATACGGTAATTCTTTGCCGTAACTATTACCTCATTGTTTCATAATCTATACAATTCCAACATGCCTTTCAAAACCATCCTCAGCAGACCCCTCAAATTGTTCCTCTTCAATTTCCTTGTCTATTCCTCTACTTTATTCAATCATATCCGGCTGTACTTCGTTGAAAGACACAAGGTGTAAGGTAAGCATGTAAGGTGTCAACGCCAGTGCAGGACAAGAAAAGGTGTATAATCCATTTATGTTTTGCTTGCTAAAGAAATTAAAATAAGAAGTTATAATTTCTGGGGAACTTCCTCTTCATTTAAAGACTGTTGGACAATCTTCAGTTTTTACTAAACTGTAAGACAAATAGAGAAGTTCTGCTCACACTTCTTCAAAAAGTATGAATTAAAAAAGGTAATAATAGAGGTGGATAAATAAAGAGGAGTTGATAAATTATTTTGTACAAGAGGAAAAAGCATAGAGCATAGAAAAGGTAATAGTTAATTCAGTTTTCATTGTATCAGGAGGAAAATTGCTCAAAAAATGTTGTATTTTTGATGTGCAGCCATTGATAGTTACAATATGTGTCATGATAAGTCCAAACATATTCACTTTCTAGCTGAACATCGTCTTTATAAAGTGAATTCAGAATCAAGAATTAACCTGTCATTCTCAAATTCAAGAATTCTGAAGATAGTCTTCTCGGGCTGCTAACCGGGTGGCTTCTCGGTGGAATACCGACGTTTCGGCCGCTATCACTACAGCCATCCTCAGGGTTGAGTGCCTATCGTGGTTTCTTGGTCTCGCTACTCTGGCTCACCAAGCACACGTAATCTCTGACGAAGAGAATGTCAGTAAAGAAATGGACCACCTAAGGGCGACCCTCCTGCAAAATGGCCACCACAGAAAGGAGATAGATGTGGCCCTGAAAAGGTCCGTTTCCGGTAACGTCAAGAAGTCGGCAAATGAGGACGAACCCACAGCCACGGCAGTTCGTTGCCCCGATCTCCGGAAAAATTGCAAGAATTCTGGGTAAACATAACATTCGCACTATCCACAAGCCCCCCAGGAAACTTGGGAATATTCTCTCCAATGTCAAAGACAAGCTCGGAATGAAAGCGGCCGGGGTATACAAGATGCCATGCGAATGTGGTGGAGTTTACATCGGTCAATCCGGAAGGACCATGGAAACAAGACTGAAGGAACATCAACGCCACATTCGCCTAAACCAACCGGAAAAATCAGCGATCGCCGAGCATTGTATCGAAAGCAGCCACAGCATAGAATTCAAGAAATCCAAAATTCTGGCGCAAACAGATAAATTTTGGGACAGAATCATCAAAGAGTCAATTGAAATCAAACTAGCAACAAATAATTTCAACCGAGACTACGGTTTCCAACTTCCACCAGCATGGAAACCCATTATCTGAAGAATAAGGGAGGAACGCCACCATGGGCCACCTACCAATCAGGTGAAAGGAGCCATGGGGCTCCCCCCTATATAAGGGAGACCAAGAAAAGTCTGCATTTCACCGAGAAGCCACCCGGTTAGCAGCCCGAGAAGACTATCTTCAACATACATTCCACTGGGAAAGCGTCAAGACTCATCAAGAATTTTGTTGGGTTAATAAGTTGACATATACATTATTTTGTTATTTTTTTATTTCTTTACGTTTGTTAATAGTAACATCCTTGTTGGTATTGATATATTTGTTATCAACATTATGCAATGCAAAGATTAAGATATTCTTGTAAAATTTACTAGGTGCAGTTACGTAAATGTATTGTCACATCATGCTTTGAAACTTTATTTATTGTTAGTATAACAGCCAAATTTAAGAATTCTCCTAATTAATGAGTTTTATTCAGAATCTATTATCTCATGGTGCAATTGTTATGTACAGCCCTGGCCAAAATTAACGCAACACTTGCGACGTGACGGAGAGGGAGATTTAGAAACTAACTGTGCTGAGGAGTTTACAGTGCACTCTGATAACAGTGTCAGAGGGGGAGGGTACAACCTGTAGGGAATGGGGAGAGAGCAAGGCCTAGATGTGTTTAATGTCAGGAAATTTGGAAATCAGTATTTCTGCATTTATGAGAACAGATATGAATATGGGCTGCAAATAAGGGGATCACAGGAAAACAGCCTGACGATATTTTTGGCGAAAAACCTCAACATGTTTAATTGATTATTTCCTAGGCTTTATCCATTATTTTTATCTACTGCCAAGGGATACAGAGAATACAAAATCTTCGAAAACGAAATGTTCTTCAGAGCATGTTATAACTATTAAGGTTTCTTTGATGACTGAGCCTGATATTTTAATTCGATAGATAAAAACAATTGATGTCCTTCTTGATCTCAATGACGGTTAAGATTACATGAAGAGCATTCCTTATTTCCAAGAAACGTGATAACTGTAAAGCTGACACACTAATTTACAGACATCTTATACTGTTGCTTCATTTGATGTCACTATTTCATTTCATATACTAATAATATTATTTTCTTAAATGCTTTCACCAAGGATGAACGCATGGCACTCTAGGCTATCCAAGAGACCATTTCTTTATTAACTCCCAGCATTATTTCTTTTCCTATAAAATATCTCAAAGTAGAAAATTATTCATGGAGTTTCGATGAAATCACTTTGCACAATATAGAATACTGGACTAATGACCACCATGTGCATGGCTTACGATGAAGATAACTGAGGAGAAGAGGCAGGGCTGCTCAATAACATGGGAATTTTTGCATTCACCATATCTGCGATTGCCCACGACTCCCAGTTTTTTCAGTACCTCATGCCTTTCCTTGATAGTCCGTGCTTTGGATTCATCATTCTGGCCATAAAACTATAATCGGTGCATGGAAATAAAATAATAAAATACTCTGCCATCGTCTTCAGGGCTCTGAGCCCTGAGCCATAATGCTGCTAACATGGAAGTGGCCATCAGAAGGACTGGTGTTCTTCACATGTGTTGCATAGCTCATGCATTGAATTTACTTATCCAGGATTCCCTCACCTCTCCCCTACTTTCGGAGTCTGATGAGATCAGATGAGCTTGCTGATTAATAGTGGGACATTTGAGTACATTGGCCACAGCACAGTTGATCTCAGGAAGAGCCCAATCTTCTTAAGTTAAAACTCGGGAAGAGCTCACCACAGAGCTTTCTGGTGAAAAGTGTGTGACCGCCAATCTAATAATCCCATTAATAATCTTTCTTGCACTACAATCTTGGATCCTTGGTTTAAGAAGATGGCTTTTGGTCTTGAAGGAGATACCTCTGCAGTGTACAAACATCTACAGAAAGAGGCAGATGCACTCCATGTGAGGGAAAGAGTAGGTGTGAATACAGCTAAAGAGGAAATACTAGCATCTACAACTAAGAAATTTTTTCTGTGGTATTTTTTGGAACAAAAAACTTAAATTTTAACCTCAGTACTTAGTACAAATGCCTTTATTAAAGGAGTAAGTATCCAACATAGTGAAAAAATATCTTTGCATTCCTACAACTTCTGTACCCTTTCTTCTTCTTTGGTTTTCAATCCCTCAGGATTGGTTGGCGACAGTCTTNAATTAAAGGTATTTAATTGCTTATCTGAAGCAGATTACACATCTGGTCCGCACATTTATCACTTCCTCTCAGAGATAAAGTCCCTTTCAAACCTATGGGATGGGTGAAAAGTGTTTCCTTTTGACGTAAACAGATTGTCATTTATTTCTAAAGCTGCCGACGATTCGATTCTAGGAGGCCTCAAAAATGGTACTTTTCCCGTTGCAATGCAATATTGAAAATGCATTGAGCGCATTTTCAATTATTGATTTAGCGTAATTTGCATTAAGATACAACGTTGAAATTTTCGGAGTGGTTAGAATGTATTTTTACCTTTTTTTTTGATGCATGAGCATTATCACTAATGGCCCCAGGTTCGATGCTAGGTAAATTCTTTATGCCAAAATTTCAGAAAATCATTTAGGGTATTTCACGGTAAGATAGAACGTTAAAATTTACGCCACCGATAGAGAAGATAATTATCTATTGTATGCCTAAAAGTTTATGTCCTGTGAGTCCTTAGTTCGATGCTAGGGCAATTCGTATATCATAAATTCAAGAATTCATTTAGGTTATTTTGTGTTAAGATAGAAACATGCAATTCACGGTGTTGTTAGAATAGATGATTTTCTATCGTATGCCGTAAAGCTCTTTGCCTTATAGGCCCATGTTCGATCCTAGGACCATTCGAATGACCGAATTTTCAAAAATTCGTAACGGTATTTCCTGGGAAGGTAGAAGGTTGACATTTGCTACATCTATAGAAGATAGGGATTTCTATCGTATGCCATAAGGATATTTGTCCTAATGGACCCAGGTTCGATGCTAGGACAAATCATATGCATGTATTATGAGTAATTCGGTTAAGGTTTAGGAGTTGGTGGAAGAAATTCGGTGTATGGAAGGCATAATGTTGCAGGTGGTTTATAATGCCTTAGTTAATCTATCTTTCATGAAGCTTGCAGTATGCAAGCTGCGTTTACTCGTATATATATCCAGAGAAGCGTCTATATAAAGAGATACATAGTGAAACCCCTCTACAAGGGACAGTCTCAGGACCTTGGTGATTGTCCGTTGCTGAGGGGCGTTTTTAAAACTCTCATATAACTTAAAGAAATTCATTTCCTAGATAAGTAAACAATATCAATATAATTAAAAATAAACTTGCACAATTGATGTAATTTACATGTAAAAGCATTAAACCAAAACACAAAATAAGTTATAAACTAGTAGATTTATGTTGGTAATTTGCATAAAAATTATAATGCAGGCTTATGATTTACATTTTATTTTCGAGAATCAAATTTATTCCTTTTAAAATATGAAGGGATCTCAGTTTGTTTCTTCTCTTTCGAAATTACAAATTGTTTTTCGTGATGGATCATGGCATCGCAAATTATATTATAACCTATGTTGTCCTGCTTTCTGTTGTAAAAATCTTTCAAATTTTTCAGATTATCTAGGCCATCACAATAAGTTTTAATGCTGTTGGCAGCTGAGCTGTTAAGAAACACGTTTTAGTTATAATTATGTATGGAATTACCAAATAAGCAAAACGATAATGTACTCACATTCTGTTATCTCTTGATCATCAGTTTCATTTGCCTCTTTAATTTCATTTTTTTCCCGAATAGATTTAAAAATATCTTTTACTTCCAGACTGGTATCATCTGTAATTAGTTTTTCACCTATCTTTGAATACTCGCAAGCTTCTAAACTCAAATTACACAGTTTTATTAGTCCACCAAGCTTTTCTGTTTCTTCATCTACTGACCCACTATCCATCCATTTCTTTGTCTTCTGTGCCGCTAGGGAAACCAGCCTCCAAGCATTCTTGATCCACATGATCGCCATTAAAACACCAATACTCCTGGCTAAATCTTGAGCAGATTAATGTTTTTCTAAGTTAGAGATCAAGTGACTTACAACTAATTGGCGATACTTTACTTTTAAATTCTGTATAACGCCTTGATCCATAGGCTGCGATGTTGAGGTAATGTTCGGAGGAAAGAAGACCTAATTTACATTATCTAACTCAGGGTGAGGGTGGGATGTCGCATTATCAAAAAATAACAATATTTTTTTCTTCTGAATTTTCATTTGTCTGTCTAAATTCTCCAATCACTTAGTCATGATATCCGTGGTCATCCATGCATTTGAATTAAATTTCCATGAGACTGGAATACATATTCACTGCTTTAAAGCATCTTGGCTTGGCGGCTTTTCCAATTACTAGAGGCTGTAACTTTTCTCTATTCATACTGGTGAAAAGAAGAACCATCAAACGTTCTTCGGGAACTTTTCCTCCTGCACAATTTTCTCCTTTAATGCATACATTTTTTCTGGCAGGACACGATAAAGCAACCCTGTTTCATCAGCGTTAAAAACGTTTTCAGGAGCATACCCTTCAACTATTCCTCTAATTTTTTATGCCTATTCAGTTACTGTATCTTCACTGACCGTTGACGATTTGCCACAAATAGCTTTGAATGTTATTTTATGATGGGTTCTGAAGCGGTCTAACCACCCGTTGGACACTTTAAATGCACCGACATTCAATTCCTGGGCGATTTCCAAGGCTTTTTCTTGAATCATAGGACCCGAAACTAGAATTTTTCATGACCAAATTCGTCGAATTATACAATTATTAAAATTTGGAGATGAAGCACTTTGGGTAAAGCTGCATGAGTTAATCAAAACAATATGGAATGAAGAATATATGCGTGAAGAATGGAGAGAAGGTCTGATTGTACCCATTCATAAGAAAGGCGATAAAAGAGACTGTATGAATTACATAGGAATAACTTTACTCAGTGTGGCCTACAAAGTACTCTCCTGCATAATATATAACAGGCTTGACGAATATGGTGAAAAGATTATAGGGGAGTATCAGTGTGGGTTTAGGAAGGGCTGTTCGACTGTTGACCATTTGCATATGTTGTGACAATCTTTCAAGAAGAGCTATGAATGTAACATAACACTTCATAACCTCTTCATTGATTTCAAGCAAGCATTTGACAAAGTCAACAGAAACAAATTATCAAAAGCCTTAATTGAACTAGGAATACCAAGAAAGTTAATTAGATTGGAGAGGGTAACTTTATGGGGATCCAAAGTAAGAGTGGTCATAAATGGGATTTGACTGATGATTTTCGCATTAATGCTGGTGTAAGACAAGGGGATGCGTTATCTGCATTATTATTCAACCTCATACTTGAAGCAGCAATGAAAGATATAGAACAAGGCCCTATAAATACCAGAACAAAACAAATAGCGGCATATGCAGATGAGATAGTTTTGATTGCCAGAAGTGAAAGAGTTTTAAGAGAGATATTTCAAAATATTGAGCCAAAAGCAAAGGAACTAGGACTTGTTATAAATGAATAAAAGAGTAAATATCTAAAAATGAAGAGAGGTCCAGATAATATAACTGACGAGATAAATATCGATGGTTTTACTTTTGAGGGAGTAGAGGCATTTAATATCTTGGTTCAGTTGTCAATCAGAATAATGATTTAACTGAAGAAATTAGGAGTAGAGTTACCACAGGAAATTGGTCTTATTTTGCCTGTAAACAGCTTATGGCATCAAAATTACTGTATAGACATAGCAAGATGAAAATATNATTCCTATAGTCCATGTTTCACTACCATACAACAGTACACTCCAAACATAGGTCTTAACTTTTTTCTCAATGCTAAATTAATGGATTTAGAAGTGAATATATCTCTTCTGCTTCTTCCATCATGAGTTATTTTGCTTCCTAGGTAGCAAAACTCGTTCACTTTTTCTAATAACTGTCCATCCAGTCTAATTCTGGTATCAATATCTCCTTCTCTGCTGCTGATGAGAACTTTCATCTTCTTTCGATTCAGTTTAAGATTGTATCGACTGTTTAGAATGTGATTCATTCCGAAAGATTGTGTTAGTTCTTCATTTTTTCTTCTGTTCCTTTAGAGAGACTATTTTCAAAGGCTGGTCAGATTTGTACTGATTTGCAAAGCTGAATCAAAACTGTAAATGTATAAAAATTGATTTTTATTAATTCAAATCTTCATTTGTTAAAATATTATGTAAGTATATTGTGGATAGAATAAAAGCAAAATGGTTGCAAATATGGAGAAAATGTTATTTTTTTCTGTCAATACCTGATATTTTCTCATATCTTTCTCATGTCTTTTCAAACCTGGCTATATAAATAATTATTTGAAGCAGAATACAGCCTTCTTCTGGTTCATTAAAACTAATTTGGCGTTACAAAATTTCTCAACTTTTATTTTATCCCATAGATGATGATGTTGAAAAAGAGTAAATGTGAATATCAGAAATGAATAATCGATTGCTTGATTAATATACCTCAGTATTTTTAAATATTAGAGTATGAAAGGGAACTATATTTTATAACTGATACAATCTGCTATGTAATTTTCCTGTGCATGTAATTTTTCTATTCGAATTGTCTTTAGAATATTCTTTTGTATTTTTTCCTTTCAATTTCAAATAAAGGAGCTGAGGTGAAGAACCTTTTTTTTTTGCAAATATTAAAAACAAATTCAATTGGATTTGGAAAACATGTGACGAATAAACATTGAAGAAAATTCGATAAACCGCTAGTATAAAACAGAAGGCCCACAAAAGCAAGTAAATTCATTTGAGTGAAATCAATGGAATAAATGTCAAAACGATCAAATAACTTTCAATTGTTTTTTTTTCAGTCAATTGTCTCATCTCTAGTTCAAAGGCCACAACCAAAAACAGAGGAGGGTGAGGGATGCAAGAGTCAGTGTGTGATGCATCATTGGGATCAGATGTCTCATCCAAAAACTGACTGTATCATCCCTTGCCCTCTGTCCTTCAGACAACTAGATAATTCTATTTTCTATATTAAAAAATTTGTTTTCAAAATATGGTAGACGCTAGAATGCACAACTATTGGCTACTCCTGCATGAACACCCTGTAGAGACTCTATGATATAAACGATGAATTAGGGTAGTTTTTACTAAAGAAATGATTTTCATACTCTTAAAGGAATAATATAGGCATATACCTACCAGTGGCGTAGCCAGGATTTGTCTAAGGGGTGGGTCCTGAGATCAATGGGGTAAATGCAAGATTGCCTACAATCTAGGTGTTGGAAAACTTTCCTCAAAACTGTGCTGAAAAAGAAAGAAGTCATATTTACATATATAGATCCTGCAAATATCCAGTGGCATGTGTTGTGGAGAATATTTAAAGGTTAAATTTTTGTATTTGTTTTCTACTATAAAGAGTATTTTGTTGATGTTGCTGTTATTAATTAATCAAAAGGTATCTTCTTTAGTTTGCTTTATTTAGCATATTTTATTATTTATATTTAGATGGGATATCTAGAGAGAACGTTGTGATTCATCAGTTTGATTCTTGGTTATTTTGTCGATTGATTGATTTGTTCATTCTTGTCATATGATTGAAGTAATACTTTAATACGCTCAAATTTTTAGCAAAGAAATCGCCTAATTTTATTGCTTCATTTCCGTCATTTTCTCCATAGAATAAAGCAATTTTTCAGATTTAACATTTTAATTTTATATGTTTGTAAATTGTGTTTGTTACAAAAGGACACCATCAAGCGACTTTATATCTTGAGTTCCTCCCTGTGAAGAGATAGATGGGGAAAATCCCACTCTATCTCATTGCTAGAATTGGCTCCTATCATGTGATGAAGATTTTTGTTTCTGTTTTTATTTTTAATGGTCCTACAAAATTTTTCCTATGATTTTGTTTTTAATGGTCCTACAAAATCCCAAGGAAGAATGGACTTGAAAAAAGTCTGACGGGACTGGGAATCGAACCCGGGTCTCCCAATTGCCGGTCGGGTGCTCTGTCCGTTGAGCTATCCCGGCAGAACATTTCTCCAAGCCATTCG
>KZ308182.1:13432-50696 GCA_000376725.2 Ladona fulva | reverse complement strand
ATAGAGTATTATGGTATCTCGAGGATGAATTATGTTACAATGTTCCTTGGAGTGAATGAAGAAGTAGTGGATTATATGTAGAACCAAGAACACTTTAGCAGTTAATGTTTAAATCACGGGAATTACTGGAATATCTATTTTCTCATGCAAAGCTTATTATCATCCATTGGTCTCCATTTTTAACGTTTTCTTCCATTAATTTTCCCTCCGTTATTTTCCATGTAATGTCATTTATCGTTGTTATAATTATTGATAGTGAATTTTCTTTTGATTTTCATTCATATTTAGCACCATTCATACGATTCTGGGTAAAAAGATTACTTGAGGCGTCCTAGAATCTTATTTATCAATCAAACTATGATTATGAATTATTATTATTAATTTCACTCAGCGCATTACTATGAAAATCATTTTAGTATAATAAGGGAAAATATTGAAAATTGAATAAACATTTAATTACGATGACCCTACACAGAATTTCATCTGACCTCTTTTTGCCGTAATTAAGGTTTGATGACTGTATATTTTTCATGGCTTTATCTCTTTACCCAGACAAGAGGCAATACTACGTAGGGTTCAGTTCTAAGTTGTAGCTTCTATCTGACGAAAATCTTAGGAATATCTGTTAATTAATTAGTTGAATAGCCAGCGAAAAGATCGTTTGATTCAAAATGTCCTTTAAACTGTGTGTAAGCTAAACATGCTGCATGCTAGTCACTCTCTTTCGGTTTTGCCATACAGAAGAGTGGGCTTCTTATCCATCCTGAATTGGACTCCTAGTAAAAACTCCTGAAAAATATCTTCCTTAAAAATGAAGACAAGGATATCTTCATTCCGTTGGGGAATACCCAGGGCGTATATTAGAAATCGAGGTCCAACCATTTCCCATCTTACTTTTGATCGGTCGCCACAAGTATACCCTTACTTTAGATACCTGCTCTGCAGGGGTGCAGTCAGGAATCCCCATTAGCCCTTTCAAACATTCGCAACCTATTAAACGTATGACCATCTGCAACATGCCAAAAAAGGGGTTTTTCTTGTTAGAGTTCAGCTTCACCCATCGTCAATTCTATGGTACCTTTGGGATAACAGACAACTCCTTTCTACGGGTGAAACAGAAGAAAATGGAAATAAAGAGAGGAATGAGAAGGGGGACACTCCAAGGGCTAGGGTAACAGGGAAAGTCTTCCCTGCCTTCTGGATGAAACGGGAGAAACCCAGATGAGAATTTGTCACTAACAGCGCCAAATATCACTATCATTGCAAGTCAGTTGCTGACTTGCAATGATAGTGATATTTGGAGAAATATTGCTAGAAGATTGCGCGGGAGTTGTGTTGTGGGAGTTAAATAAGTTAAAGCAAGAGAGAGATTCAGCATCAGATAAAATTTGGACAGCATCATTTTGCAATAAAAATAAACTTGATTTAATTACACAGATATTTGTTATGGAACTGGCTTAGTATTTTCAGAAAAGTGTTATTAGGGAGTTGGTGTTATATCATCGTAAATTAACGTTAAATAAAGGATTACTCCAATACCACCAAGAAAACCACCACTNAAATGAAGAAATAAATGATCTTATTCAAGGAGAGAACATTGTTCGATTCATTAAAGCCTAGAGGATCAGGTGGCTTGGACATCTACACCGCATGGAACCCTCAAGATCTGTTAAGAAAATCGAGACCCACAGAGGGAAGACCAAGAGGCAGGCCTCATAAAAGATAGAGTGATGGAAGATCTGAGGAAAATGGGAGTCAGGAACTGGAGGACCGTTGCTACTGATAGAAATGCCTGGAGAAGAGTCGTGAAGGAGGCCAAGGTCCACGGAGGACTGTAGCGCCAGAGGAAGAAGAAGAAAAATATATGTATATAGGACACAAAAGATGAGGCAGAAAGAATAATCTCACAAAGCCAGCGATTTTTTTCCTTAAAGTCCCGGGTTTTGTCACCAAGGAAAAATGCAGACATCCATTCTAGGCATCATGGGATCGATTCTAGGAGACCCCAAAAACTTACAGAGTCATTTGAACGCATTTTTATCTTCCATACGGGGAAAAAAAATTATCCCTAATGGCCCCAGGTTCGATGCTAGGTCAATTAATATGTCCAATTTTTCAAAAATTCATTTAGGGTTTTTCCTGGTAAGTTAGAACTTTGAAATTCACGTCATCAATAGAGAATATACATATCTATGGTATGCATAAAGGATTTTGTCCTGCTGGTCCTTAGTTCGATGCTAGGGTAATTCATATGTCCGAAGTTCAAGAATTTGTTTAGGGTATTTTGCATTAAGATAGAAAGTTGCAATTTAGAAAGGAGGTAGAAGGAATAGCCTCACAGAGCCAGCGATTTTTTTTCCGCTAAGTCCCAGGTTTTGAAACTAAGGAAAAATGCAGACATCCATCCTAGGTATCATGGGTTCCATTCTAGGAGGCCCATAATACGGTACTTTTCCCATATAAATACATTGATCTTATTTTCAAACAAATGGTTTAAGATATTTTCCATTGAGATAGAATGTTGAAATTTATGGAGCTGTTGGAAGATGTAGCTTTCTATCGTCTTCATAAAGATTTTTGTCCTAATGGCCCCAGGTTTGATGCTAAGACAATTCGTATGACCAAATATTTAAAAATGCGTTTAGGGTATTCCCAGGTGAAGTAGAATGTTGAAATTCACGTAGTCCATGGAAACTGTAGGTTTCTATCGCATGGCAGAAGGATTTCTGTGCTAGTGGCCCAGGTTTGATGCTAGGAGTATTTGTATCCTGAATTTTCAAGAATTCGTTTAGGGCATTTTCCGTAAAGATACATAGTTGCTATTCACGGTATCATCGGAAGAGATAGATCTCTATCGCATGCCGTAAAGATTTTTGCTCTATTGGCCCAGGTTCGATGATAGGACCATTTCTATGACTGAATTTTCAAAAATTCATTTATTGTATTTCCCATTAAGATTGAAAATTGAAGTTAATGCCATCAACAGGTAATGTATATTTATATCGTATGCCGAAGAAACTTTTCATTAAATGGTCACATGTTCGATTTTAGGAGGCATCAAATTGTGTCCATAAGGGGTATACAGCAAGTCATTATCAAAATTTTTTTCATGGCACTCACCAAAAAGCGAATTTGCTTTATTTCAGCAAATGAAGAGTATTTGTGGTTAGTTTTCATATTCAAGTTTAAGAACTTCTAAACTGATCCTTGGTTCTACACCAGGGCGGATTAAGTAATGCACAGAAAACTTGGATAATATTTTGAGTTACTTCGCGATACGATTTTGACATTAAACCTCAGGAATAGTTATTAGAATAATTTTGAAACCGTAATATCAATGAAATTCTACCGAGAGTACTCTTAGTTCAACGACAGGACAGATCTTATTTCTCCTATTAGGTTAACACAGGGTGCATTTTAAAGTTTTGTTCCGGACACCTTCCGAAAAATATAATTGCTAAAATTAGGTAAATGGTTAGAACTAATGATTACGGCTCATAAATAAATTTAAGAACTTCTAATTTGATCATTGGTTTGATGCCTAGGTACATTGTTTTACTCCAAAAGGAATGCATAGGCTAATCGGATAATGTTTTTAGCTACTTCCCATTTCGATTTTGCCTTGATAATTAAATATTAGTCTTTTAACAGCATTTAAGCTGGCATTTAATAGGATTGAACACATACCGCAAATGTATTGGCAAATGGCAGTGGGTGTATTATTATCTTCCCTATGGATCATAAATGGTACTTCTGAATATGGTGTCATGTTGAAACCAGTCAGATAGACTTACATTTGTAAATCTCCGCAAATTACCACTTATGCATGGCAGGTCGTGGATGGCCAGCAGTGTATGGCAGTATGTGCAGTTGGTGTATGGCATACTGTGTATGGTAAGTGGAGTATACGATGTACATTCATAAAGTTCCTGAACTTACTTTTTCCCACGAAAACGCCTAGCAGAAGAAATTAAAATTCTGGTGGTAGATGGCGCCATATATTGTGGGTACTGCTGTGCAAGTCTGTGCCTGTCGGTGTGGTGTGACTGTTAACACGTGCGCTCCGCCAGATAGGAGGAGAATGTAGCAGTTTGAGCAGCATTCCAGTGTGAGGTTCTGTGTTTCGCTGGGTAAAACATTCATGGAAACATTTGAGCATGTCAAGCAAGCCTACGGGGATGCAGCTTTAGGCAGAACAGCTGTGTACGACTGACATTTCAATGAGGGCCAGCAGAGTCTGAAAGACAATGAGCAATCCATCCACTGCACGTAATGATGAAATCATTGCTCAAGTGCAAGTCATTATCCATGCAGATCGTCACCAAAGTGTCGTGGATGTAGCTGGAATATGTATGACAGTATGAAACTGTCATACCATTTTGCATGACGATTTGCAGATGCAGCACGTCTGCCAGCACTTGGTTCACAAGAACCTTAGCCCTGAGGAGAGGATGCTGTTGTCTGGCAACAACATCGCCACTGTGGATGCTGACCCTACCCTTCTGGACAGACTGATCACAGGTGATGAAACATGGTGTTACCTGTACGACCCCCAGAGCTAGCAGCAGTCCATGGTTTGGAAGTCGCCTTCCTCACTGTGGCCCAAAAACTTCAGAGCTGACCGAACGAGGGGCAAGGTCATACTGGTCGTGTTCTTCGACTGCAAGGGGATTATCCACCATGAATATATTCCTGAGGGTCATACAGTTAAAAAGGAACTCTGTTCGATTCCCGGTGGGGGCCTACGTGCGAAATGACCTAAGCTGTCGAAGCACTTTTAACAATACTACTACTACTAGGAACTCTACTAACTACATCGCCATCCTCAAGTGGCTGCGCGAAGCTGTTAGCCGGAAGAGGCCTGATCTCTGGCGCCAAAAGTCCATGAGGATTTCATCACGACAACGCACCTACCCACAGGTCACTCTTTGTCACCCATTTTCTGGCCAAATACAGCATCCCCCACCCTTCCACAGCCTCCATACTCTCCCTATCTCACCCCCTGCCACTTCCTTCTCTTCCACTGACAAAAGAGAGTCATCTAAAAAGGCGACGCTACGCAGACTTGGAAGCTGTGCAAACTGCTGCGACGAGAGCTCTAAAAAAGGTGGCAAAAAACAGACTGCGACAGACCTTTACTGGCTTGTACCAAGTCTGGCAAAAGTGTGCAACTGCAGAGGGGGAGTACTTCAAGGGAAATACTGCTTAAGTTACGTAGTAAGTTGCCCGATTGTTCACATATAAAATAAGTCCGGGAACTTTTTAAACCTACCTTGTAGTAGGCGGTCTATGGCAATCTTTGTATGGATGTTGATTTATTACAGTAGTTGTATGGTGGACGGCGTGTGTGTGTGTGTATATCTCTTTATATAGACGCTTCTCAGGATATAGATATATATGTGTATATATATATATATCTCTCTCTTTATATAGACGNAGTCTGACGGGACTGGGAATCGAACCCGGGTCTCCCAATTGCCGGTCGGGTGCTCTGTCCGTTGAGCTATCCCGGCAGAACATTTCTCCAAGCCATTCGGGAGACTTAAGTCTCCCGAATGGCTTGGACCATCTTGCGCAAAGTCACCCTTACCCGTTTTCCTGTGGTCCTACAAAACCGAACTAAGTAGCGAAGGAAGTAAAACAGATTCTTACTTTTGAAGTATGGTTTTGATTTGAAATTTCGAGAAACATGATTGATACACAGATTGTTAGAACGTTTTGTGGTTATTCATGGGGTATAACAAACACAATTGTTGAGTACGAATCCTGCATTTTCCTATAATCACTATTTGGAATTCAAGTCTGTGTTAAATCAATGGTAGGATAAAGATTGTCGATTAAACTGGAGAGAAATGTCTATTATTTCTGAATTTACAATTCGAATATACACATGGCAGGGACCAACTAATGGGAAAATATAAGCTTTTCTAAAAATTTATTTAAAATTATTATTTAGAATTAGCCATTGGTCAGAACCTGAGAAGGGATTTTGGACCCCACAGGCTCTAAGGGAGGGTCTGGAATCCAGATATGCATCAACCATTTTCTATGCCTCTGGTAGTTGGTATACAAAAAATGTTGTTTTTGAGTATAAATGACTTTATTTCTATATTATTCTTCCTTAAGATCTTTGTTTGAGTCATGCTAACCAATTACAGGAGTATATTTACGATAAACAAATCACAGGGACCAGCTTAAGAGAAAGTAGAAGTGTTTCAAAGTCAGGACCTAATTGGGGGGTCTGTACCCCACAGACCTCCCCCTGGTTATGCCACTGATGCCTACTTAAAAAACTGTGTCTTTCATCATTCTGAAAGAAATTTCCAAAAGCTCTTTGCACTTCAGTACCAGGTTCCCCCCTTAAGAGATAAGTGCCCTAAGAGGGGATGATTTTCATTTTATTTGTTTTCTGATCAAGTTTGTGCGCAGCTGCTGCTGGTCAGTAGCCGTTCAGAGCGAAGCAGAGAAGAAGTGGTGTTGGAAGCAGGGAGTGGCAGGGGTTCAGTGGGAGAGAGTGCCTGGCTGTTTGTCTCTCTGGCAGAGCGATGCATGGTGCACTGTGCATTTTCTCAGGACATGAAACAAAGGCTCACTTCATGGAAGCTGCAAGTGGAGAAGTCCTGCCGACCCTTAATTCCTCCTCGGCAAGCCCCACGTCCAAATTCGTCGTCCTCCTCCGTTACTTGCTGTACCACTGTTTCCACTTCATCATCTGCTATGCCCTGTGAATTACGACACCTAAACACCAGGTCAAAGTGAGTTTCTCCTTTCCTTACATTTGCTCTTCATTTTGCTCAATTATTTTTTCCAAATGCCTGTCAGCTAATTAACCCTTTAACAGCTGGGTTTTATTTGAAATTACATCCAAAAATTTTAAGGTTAATTTATTTTGTTATTTGATCAAACATTTAATTGTCATTACAAGTAACAAAACAATTATGATTGAAATTGCATTTTCAACAATTATATTTAGTTAAACAATTTAACTAACATTTCGAATTTTGTGTTATATTTGAAATAGTAATGATATAATATACACACTCATGCTAAAACTAAAATACTATGTAATAAAGTAAAATATGGAATAGTCATTGAAAGTAACTGATCAATATGTGGTGCCCATATCAGAAATGAGCAAATCATTTCAGTACCTGCTTACTTGACCATATCTGATGTGGGCAAATCAGGTAAAGTGTTAAACCCATGTCCATGTATTTGGTATAAAAATCTGTAATTTATGTAAAGGTTTACAAAACAATAGTCATGATGTATAACTTTAATTCATAATCTTTATTGTTTTTAAGATGTTAATATTAATGCAAAAATTTTCATGCTGTGTGTTACTAAAATGGATTATTGTATAACCTTGTAATACATAACTGTAAATATGTAACGTGTTACCTATGGGAGGCATCTCTCACACCTTTGGACTAATTCCAGGCAAATGAAATCAAAATTAAATATAATGTTATACTCCGTTGGCCAAAAAGTCAAATTAAAAAGTATTTATATACAACCTATTCGATACTTTTTTAACTATCTTTACAATTGAGAAAAGGAAAAATTTAATTCATGCTCAGTTTTTCTTATTGTTAAATCCAAACTGTTTTGTTTTCAAGTTTGTAATGATGTTCACCAAGCAACATTAACGACCAGATCAAGGGAAGTTGACGGTAAAATGTACAATGCAGTTAGGGTATAGACACTCACTTGGAATAGGGCTTGTCTGGTTTACAAGAGTAGATGCTATGTATGCACAAGGATGAATGGTAATTTAATGAAACCAAAATCAAATACGGGAATGAGTAAAGGCTCACACGTAGGAAAAATTCCAAGGAAAATCGGGCAAAAAAAAAGTCTGACAGGACCATGGCTCAAACCTGGAATCTTCCACTTTCCAGGCTTGGTCCAATTAAGCTTTTGAGCCACATCATTCTCTCATGCCGTTTTGGGAGACTATGTAGGCAAGGGCAAAGTTGTTATTTATCACCCTAAACTAGTCTTGCCCCAAAGTCATGAAACAACAAAAGTATCATTCCTTGTAAGAGAGAAAGGTCACACACTTGAGCCAGCATCAAATCATTTTCAATCCAGTCACTATGAGACCCTCCTTCAATTTATCAAAATTAAATCTACAATGCCTTGGTTCATTACCAAGGCCCGAAGTTATGACTCCAAAGATTGACAATTCCTACTGATGTTTGAAAGATAATAAGAATCTGTATATAATAGTGTGGCCAACCAAACAGAGCTATTTAACTCCTTATTGGGAAGTAAATTTATGGGATTAGTGGTAATTTTTTAGTTTGACTTGTTGTATGCGAGCAGCTTATACTTGTGTGTATACATATATTTATTGAGTTACAAAATCCATCTTTTGTTTTTTAATGTGTTTGGATAAATTAAATTGCCATTTTTCAGCCCCTTATTTTTTAAATAGTTTTACTTCACTTTTTAATGATAATGTTGTATCTCTTCTTGGAATGTTATGAGACTTATTTTCTGGTTTGTATCCAAGTGAGTAATGTAAATTTTTGGTTCTTCCAGATGGAATCACCAGTTCAGCACTCTACATTCAGACTTCCCTGTGGCAGTTGGGGGATGTAGGCCTCGCTTCTGCCAGAGGTCCTGCAGCAATGGGGCAAAGACACCTTTTTCTCTCCTCAGCAAAGCTGGTACCCCATCGCAGCATCTCATGTCAGCTGCACCTCAGCTGCAGCTTGCAACATCATCTGCATCCAACTCATCTTCATCTTCTTCTCCATCATCGTCCTCTCCTCTCCCTTCTGCAACTCGGCTGGTGAATGCCATTATATCTGAGGTAGGACCACAGGGCAGCCATCAGCAGCTCACTGCATCTTCTGCTTTCCTATCCAAGAGGCCCAGTTTGCAGGATTCTCTCCTCACTGAGGTGATCACTCTCATCAAGCATATTCATATTTAGTGTATGTGATGGTAGATACTTGGTATAAACTCTCAGTCTAATGTTTTCTTTGCTTTAATTTTTCTGCATCCAAGGTCCAACTTTTGAGTCACAACCAGAACTGTTAAGCTTTTTCAGTTTCTGAATTATTTTTCTCTAACTCATCTTAAGTTTTAAGTTCCTGTCTAGAATATGTAGCATACATATATACAAGTATAATAATAATTATTATAAAAAATATGAGAAAAGGGAAAAAAATGAAAATCAGAAAGGTTATGCAAGTGCGACATTTCTCTGATAAGCAGTCAAGTATAGTGATACCTCAGTTAACAAAGGCAATTTGTTCTGGAATAATTTTGGTTTGCTGAAATCATTGTTAAAATGTGATGCTTTAAGGCATCTCCTATCTCCCTGTCTTGAACGTTAACAACTAATTTTGGTTGTAGGTGGCTCCTACGTGATGTGGTCAGGTCTTTTCTTTGCCTAACATGTAGATGAAAAAGGTAAGATATTGTATTGCTCTGACATCATGTTTGCTGCTTTATGTTTGAATGCGCATCCATTAAAACATTTTTTAGCTGAATCCATGTTAACTAAGTCTGTAAACAGTGAAAAATATCTTCATTAGCTGAAAAAATTATTATCAGGATCACTTATTAGTAATCAACAAAGGCTATCAGAAGTAATATTAAGAAAGTGTCAAGATGCAAAAATTTTAATGAAAGAAGAAAAAGTTAGATTAACCAAAATTACAAGAAGGCAGATTAACTCAAAGATCAGATTAAGTCAAAGATATGTAAACAACAAATGATGACTTAAATACCACCAAAAATACAAAATAAATTTCAAGTGAGAGTCTCACTTGTCAAATAAACTAAATCAAATCCTCTTTAAAAAATATTTTCGAATTAGAGTAACCTTTTGACCTTGATTTATGTTCCAAGTTCCTGTAGCTACTGAAGTATAAGGAAATTGGAGCTAAAATGTTTGTAGAGGTGGCCTTCATTGGAATTCCCTACCCAAAAATAGAAAGCTCTCTTTCCTACCCAACCTCAGAACTTAATATGCCCCTCCTATTTTGGGGAAATGTATGAGTTAAGGGGAGCACACTCAAAACTTCAGTTGTAAAGATATTTTGAGCTCATGGTAAGTTCTCTTCCTGCAGCCTATTAGTGATGGTAGATGAAGATTGTAGGACCTCTTTTTAGGGCTACTCATATCCCCAGTCTACCCAGCTGACATTGACCTAAGTTTCTGAATCACATCTTTTTCTAAGAAGCACTTTTTCATTTAGGCCCACATCGTGGTTATGTTCAGAATAGTAATGGCAAATACAAATCTTTCACATGAGTCACATCACAGCACACTTTAAAGAGTAAACTAACACTATACAGCTACTTCCATTAAAATCTTACCACCCTGTATGAAGTGGCAGTGAGTTTCAAGCGAGAGAGCCTTGAGAAGAGAGAGAGAGGAAAAACATGGAGGATATACTTCGTGTCCTAACTCCGCTTGCAGTGTTTGAAAGGATATTTTATGTTATTAGTATTAAAATAAATTATTAGTTTCCAAGGTTTGGTGGCATTAATATAGCAGAATAGTATTATACCAACACCGATGTCGGAATGCATGAATTCAGTGGTTTAAAATCGGTTGTAACTTTTTCCTATTATATCTAGCTTTCCTTCTCACAAAGAGAGGAACGTCACTCATGCAATCCTGTTATTTCCGAAGAATCGAGGCAAGTGACCTTCCCTTGAAAATTTTGGGTTTAGGAGACGGCTAGAACAGCATTTGAGGGATATATTCACAAAGCCTGCCTCTGATCCGGCTTCTGTTCAAGACTGGAAGGGGAGAAAGAAAATTTCCACACACTTTGAGTTACTGTTGGACCAGAAATTTATAGACCTTGAATACGACGCNGAGGCAGAAGGAAGTGCCTCACAGAGCCGCCAATTTTTTTACCGTAAAGTCCCGGGTTTGGACACTATGGAAAAAAGCGGACATCCATTCTAGGCATCATGGGTTCGATTCTAGGAGGCCCAAAAAACGGTACTTTTCAAATTTAAATGCATTCAGCGCATTTTCAAAAATTCGTTTAGCGTATTTAGCGTAAAGATAGAACGTTGAAATTGACGAACACGTTAGAAAATGATTTTGTCTTCCGTTTGCCGCAAAAGATTTATCCCTAATGGCCCCAGGTTCGACGCTAGGTAAATTCTTACTGCTAAATTTTCAATAAATCATTTCGGGTATTTCTAGGTAAGATAGAACGTTCAAATTCACGTCATCGATAGAGAGCAAAACACCTCTATAGTATACCTAGAGGTTTTTACCCTGAGGGTCCTTAGTTCGATGCTAGGGTAGTTTATCTGTCTGAAGTTCATGAGTTCATTTAGGGTATTTAGCGTTAAGATAGAAACTTGCAGTTCACGGTGTTGTTAGAATGTATTATTGTCTATTGCATGCTGTAACGCTTTTTGCCCTAAAAGCTCAGGTTCGATCCCAGGACCATTCGAATGACCGAATTTTCAAAAATTCGTTACAGGATTTCCTGGTAAGGTAAAAGGTTGAAATTCGCTACATCTATAGAAGATAAGGATTTCTATCGTATGCTGTAAGAATATTTGTCCTCATAATCCCAGGTTCGATGCTAGGACATTTCATATGCACGTATTATGAATAATTCGTTTACGTTACTGTAGTTGGTGCATGGAACTCGGTGTATGGAAGGCGGAGTTGATCAAAAGGTGTGTAATGCCTTAATTAATGTATCTTACATTAAGCTTGCAGTTGCAAGCAACTATTACTCATATATATATGATATATATATATGGTTTATATATCATCATCATCATCATCAGCCATTTTCAATCCGACGTCGGATGTAGGCCTCTCCAAGCGCTTTCCAATTCTCTCTATTCTGAGCCTCCCGTTGCCATGTTACCCCTAAATACTGAATGATGTCTCTGTTCCATCGGTCCCTTGGNAGTTTTTTTTGCTCATGACTGTACTATATTGCTAACATAGTAAAAAGAAATACTAAATTTAAAAAAGATTTTATGTCGATAATAATGATATAAAAGCCTTCATCGCATTTCACAACGATTTAAAAAGGTGCTGATAAGTGTTTCACTCAGCTCCCTCCTTCCAACAGCTAATAGAATGTGGAGAATACTTTAGACTCACTCTCTTCGTGCTTCATACTAGTTATGCGGGTTGTGTTGAAGGTGGTAAGATTTATGTGGAAGTAGCAGTACTAGTCTTTGGGAGTCATTTTATTTTTTGGGTGAAAATTGGAGGGTTAAAATGAATGAGGAAAGACATGACGAATTTTAATTCTTTTAAAGGAAGGATCATTAAATGCAGATGGAGCATTGTGATTTGTTAAAGAAACTTAAATTCCCTTTTAGTCTGTACCACTGGGGCCTATGAGTCCACTATGAGGCAAAGAAGCCATATGGTGGTACCTCGACATACAAACTGCACAACATATGAACTTTTCAACATACAAACTTTTTTGTACTCCATTATGACCTCAAGATACAAACTAAATTTCGACATACAAATGGGTGTGCTTTTATAATCCCACCATGAATGTCATCAAATGCAGAAGAAGGTAGCAACTGGAAAGAAGCCATTGACAGTCTTCTTAAAGCTTCCTTAAAAGGAATTAACGTAGAACTTAGAAATGTGTATATTTTAAATATTCTTTTTCAACCGTTTAAAATTAAAAATCTGGTTAATGAAAATAATTTTCTATTTACTATTCTACACAAACCTTTTTCTTTCTTTTCAAAATTTTAAGACGGAATGGATTAATTGATTTACCACAAGTTGCAATGGAAAACTGGGTTTTGAGATATGAACTTTTTGACATACAAACTCTAGTCTGGAAAGAATTAAGTTTGTAAGTTGATGCACCACTGTATTTTCTTTCCATGTACTCTTCAGATATTGTAAGGCCTGTGTATGCAACTTTTCAGAATTATGCCACAATTTATATATGCATCCATGACAAATTTTTTCTGGTTAAGAATTCTTTTCTAATACTAATAAACATAATATGAAGAGAGAGAGACATGTACAGAGAGGGAGTCATGAACAGGGAAATAAATGTTTAGATTGGTTGGTGTTTGAATTTTAGGATGTAGGTTAACACATTCACTGTGGATACCTCTATTTCCAATGCATTTGTCATTCCAACGGTGGAGTGATCCACAGTGAATGTTTAAAAGGAAGGATAGCAATCTAAGCTAATATTTATGTCATTAAATTGATTGAATGAAATTATTTCTATTTCAGCCATCTTCTCTCAATCATGCATCTCTTCACCGCACAAAATCAGCACCTCCAAAGCCCAACTACTTCTGTGCTGGGAGCAAAGTTGAAGAGAAGAGTTGTGTTGGTTTTGGCCTTGCTTCCCTGGGAGGATCACTTGCTGGACATGATTCTCCCTCTGTCGGGCCCACTGACCCTGAAATTAACTCCCGTCTCGAATCACTCTGTCTGAGCATGACAGAGCATGCCTTGGGAGGTGTAGGAGGCATCTAATCTTCCATTGATGCATCATAGACTCCTATCATTATTTTAATCCTTCGATAACATTACTTTAATCTCTTTTCGGAGGTATTACTTAAGTAGCTGCTGAGAATGGAAGCAGTCTGTTTTCTCACTCTCTTGTTAAAGGTGAATCTTTTATTACTCATCTGCTTGTTTGCCTCTTTTTTAACCCTGCACCTGTGGTGAAGCAAGCAAAGGAAGAGGTACAGACCATAGCTGCTAGCTTAGAGCATAGTGTGACGAACGTCTACATCAGGAAGTTCTCCTAGCTAGACTGTTGGACGTTCCATTTCTGCATATTTTATATATTGTTACATATCTATTGTTTAAGCATTTTTTTCAGTTGACTTCTGTTTTTTATGTTTCCCTATATTTTCAGCTGTGAATTGCCTTCCTAAAATCATAGAGAAGTGGGAACGCATGGAGGTGAAATGATTAATTGTTGATGCATGTTTTTTATTCCATGATGAAGATATCAAATGCACATCAATGTTTGCAAAAATTTAAAATTGGCTAGATTAAAAAAGGAATCACTTTCAAAATTTGAGGTATTTACTATTTATGGATTCATTCTGCACTAAATATTATGGTCTCGTTAGTTTAACCCAACGTGTTAATTGGTTAATCTCTTGTATTTTCAACTTAGAGAATGCATTTTGGTACATCAAAAAATGTGTTCATGAATGATGAAATGTCTGTCTGTTGTGCCGAATCGTGCTTTCAGGATTTCTTCAAATCTTAGTAATCTTGTGATATATTATTTCTATGTGATGATGTTAAAAGACTGAAGTTTTGGTGTGTTATTACTAAAAAAACTTGATGTATAGTTTTAAGATATATATATTGAGATACATTATATCCATTATATTGTAACTTGACAGGTTATATTATCAAGTACAAATGAAACGAAGCATTTTCCTTCTGAAGTTTATTTTAATGTTGATCCAAAGCTGAAAAATTTTCCATTATGAAAAAGATAACCCTTTTTTTCTATACAAAAGGCTGCTAATTTTTTTATACTACTGAAGTCTTACAGATGGAGCAATATATAAAAAATACACAGCTCATTCAAGAGTATTTAGCAGACTTTTTTTTACCTATAAATGTTTAAAGAAGAGACTCAAAGTTTGTTGAAGTTTTTTCTTACATGTAGATGTTTCCATTTATACTAGCCTAACAATACAGCCACTTTGTTACAAAAAATTTGTAAGTGATACAATAAGAATCCCATATTTGCACCAACAGATGTTCCAGAGTACTTGAATGAAATTTTTAACCAAAGGAGCACAGTAAGAAGTCATTATCAAACTAGAATTCTCATATTATATACTAGTCAGTAAATAACTGTGCAGCACTTAGATGAAAAAATTTGGTCTGGCTTGTTTGTAAAATTTTAATGACATATTTTGTCTATTCTCCTGTGGTGTTCCAGTACCACAAGAATGTTATTTTTTGGAACTTGTGATTGTGACATTTGTATTGGGTTTTCTGGAATTAATCAGCTTAAAAATTGTCCATAAAATAAGGCATATTGCAAAGATGAAGTTATTCTACTATTAAGCAGTTAAGAACTGAGAGGAAAGCATGGACACATTCATTTTTGCAATCAGCCTCAAAAGTAAAAAAAAGCTACAGTTTGAGTGATTGAATGATGTATTTATAAAAATAATAGAATTTTGTAATTGAATATTAAAAATTTGGCCTAATTCAAATAAAAGTTTTATGGTGGCAGAGAATCTGCTTTTATATTGATTGTCAGGTACAAGTTCTCTTTGAACATGAAGTTATGAATAAACGTCAATTCCCACTATTTTATTTGGTTGGATGAGGTAATTTATCATTTTTTGGTCAAGTTAAATTGTGTTTAAAAAAGGCAAGTTCATTCTTTTTAGTTTCCCCAATTTTAATTTGTACTAACATGCTATGTTTGGCAAAACTACAAGAAATGATATGCAAGTAAAGAATGAGGACTTTAAGTCTTCTTTTTAAGTCTTGGCTTATGGAAGGAGTGTTTTACCTTGGTTTGGATCCTTGATGAGGAAGAAGAATGACTAATGATTCATGTCTACTTGTGAAATTCTGAAGGTATAGTAAGACTAAGGAAATGGTTGATGCAAAGATGTTAGGATATGTATGTTGTAAAAGAAGCATGCAAGGGTGGTATGTAGGAGTTTTACAAACAGAAGAGGCAATATTCAATTGATAGTCAGCTATTTTCTTCCTAAATTTTTGAGACTTTGGTAATGCCTTCCAGGATCATTTTTGTAGGCAACATTCATTTGATGGTTGCACTAACATATCTTTGATGCAAAAAGCAGTCTTTCTGCTGCAAATGTCTGTTGAAAATAACTTTTAATGTCTGTGGTGATTCAAGATTGCTTTCTCTGCTGGTCTCTTATTATTAAGGGTTAGATGTAAGAAGAGACTTGTTAGTCTCAATCTCACCCTGAATAAAGTCCTTTATTATTATTATTCCTGTTTCATCAGTGATGAGAGTTACTGTTACAACCTAGAGACAAAACTACCCAAAGGAAAAGTCACCATCAATAAAAGCAATTAGAATTTAAAAATAGCTCCAAAAAGCAATAGTTTGCAAGTAAACCAACCATTAGGAAATTCCAGCCAGCAGGGGTTAGGGTTCTCTATGACTGCACTATATTCAATAAATATTTCTTTGCTACTAAGGAACCCTAACCCCTGCTGGTTGGAATTTTCAAACAGTTGATTTGCTTGTGAACTATGACTTTTTAGAGCTTTTCTTGGACTTTAAGGTACTATTGTCTACTTAATAGTTCTCCCTTTGAAAAATTCCTCCCTTATAGACTAGTGTTTCTTGAGATGATTTACCTTTTCTTTATTTAGAATTTTCTCTTAGCTTACTAACATTGTCTTACAGTGTTCTTTACACTTCCCCCATTCTTTGTAACTTCACTGCATGAGGATGTATATTCTGAAACTTACCCTATTCCTTGTCCTCCTACTTAAAATTTTGTCAATATTTTTATAGAACCACAATTTTCATAATTTTTGTTTTAAACTAATGTTTTTGTTAGTTTATGGTTCCAGATAAATAAAATTTTAATTATTATATAAAAAGTCATCCCCCAACTTGCATTAATTTAATGTATGCTATTTTCACCAGTCACGCCATTTGCTTAATTTTGGGGTATCACTGTTGTTTAAATACCTTAGGAAATGAAGGTAACATTGGATGGAAAATAAGAGAAGTTAGGAGGAGAATGCAACAATCCCAAAACTTCTATTATAACAGAAAAGTGCTCAATTTTGAGGCCTGATGATGAAGTACTATTATGAATACCATATCCATAAAAGATGATAATATACGAGGGCTGTATGATAAGTACCCATGTTTAGTGACTGATGTCACCACTGACACAAAATGTGTATGCCATAATTTAACGCCATCTTTAGATGTCAAAAATTTCAGACAGATTAATGGAGTAGATTTGTTTTGGTAGCTGTTGAAAGTAGTCTAGTTTGTGTTTGCTTGCCACCATGGAGAAAGAGCAATATCGACAAATTAGGATGGAAGTAGACTGAAGGAAAGTTAATGTGACCTACTGGATTTGGAATGATGAATGGTGCTTCATGTCTTGCTAGATGTCACAAATGTCTATTTACATACCAAATTTGCTGCAGGTTGTCATTAGCATTGGCATCACTGCCTTTTTAATGGAAATGTGCACACAATATTATATATCCTCACAATAGAATTTAAAACACAAAAGCATTTCCTATATTTTGGTATATTTCAGATGCTTTATGGTAGTCCTGTATGAGAGGAACGACCATTGTTAAAAACTTCCTGAATTGATACTTCAAATTGCTATTTTTTCCCATTACCTTCAACCACTTAAAGGTTTTTACTATTTTATTGTATCATTTGTAACATTAATTACATTCATCTCATGGTTACAATGAATATTTACAGATACTTCTTAATAAAACAGGAAAATTGATTACATTTTCTGTGTTTTGAATGGTATCACGAGAGTATTGAATAATAAAAGTGATCATAAATTTAAAAATGAAAAAAATTAAAACTTGTCGACCTTCAAGTTNCATATTCGATATTTTCCTTTGGCAAGTCTGAGTGCGTCAGTTGCCTTTGCTGTTTCATCATTTTCCTGGTTCTGTCACTGCACTTCTTATCCTTTGGTCTTTTTGGTGTACTTGCTACTTCTTCTGCCGCTGCCTTCACGACTTCCTTGACTTTGGCTTCCAGTTCTTCTTCTTGGAGTGCTGAATACCTATTTCTAAGTTCTAGCTTGAACTCTTTCCTATTTTCTTCTAATTTTCTAATACTTACCTCATGTTTCCTGCTTGAGACCAACTTCTTTCGCTCCCTTCTGACGTTAATTTTCATTCTGCATCTAACTATCCTATGGTCACTGCCGGTGTTGAAGTTGTTTAGTACCTTACAATTAGTAACTGGGTAGAGTTTGTTAACCAATATGTAGTCTATTTCGTTTTTTACTCCATTAGGACCTCTCCAAGTCCACTTCCTTGTAGGATTCTTCTTGAAATATGTCTTTGTTATGTACACCCAGTTCCACATAAATCTTACAACCCTGTATGAAGGGGCAGTGAGTTTCAAGCCAGCGAGCCTTGAGAAGAGAGAGAGAGATGCCCTAACTCCGCTTGCAGTGTTTGAAAGGATTTTTTTATGTTATTAATATTGAAATCATTTATTAGTTTCCATGGTTTAGTGGCATTAACGTAGCAAAATAGTATTATACCAACACCGATGTCGGAATGCATGAATTCAGTGGTTTAAAATTGGTTGTCCTGATTTCGTATTATATCTAGCTTTCCGTCTCACAAAGAGAGGAAAGTCGCCCATGAGATCCTGTTATTTCCGAAGCAAGCGGGCAAGGAGGTAAGTGACCCTGAAAATTTTGAGTTTAGGTGACCATAGGTGACGGCTAGAACAGCATTTGAGGGATATATCCACAAAGCCTGCCTCTGAGCCGGCTTCTGTTCAAGGCTGGAAGGGGAGAAAGAAAATTTCCACGCACTTTGAGTTTCTGTCGGACCAAAAATGTATAGACCTTGAATACGTCGCGTTTCCTGACGAAGATCCTCGGTTGTAAATAGACATATTATACATCGTTCTAATGAGCAATTATTTGCCTTTAAAATGATATACATGATTGATTTTAAATGATATACATGATGATGATTTAACAGGGGATCCTGCTTTATCAGAGTCAGTGTGAATCCAATCCGTTTACAGAAAAGTAACGCAAATTCATGAATCGGGCATCTCTCTTTGTATTACAGGAATATCAACTTTTAAGTAAATGTGTGGTATAAAGTCATGGAGCTTGCTCTCCGGTTTTTACATATGATCTTAATTCATTGGATAAGCTGCGGAATGAAAAATTGTTGCACTTTACAAATTTTATTATCTATGCAGTTGAAATTTTTACTATATCGTCCAAAACTGTTTAGAAAAAAATTATCAAGAATAGATTTTTCTGATCGAATTAGGACAGATACAAGACGTCAGCCTTTCACATAATCTTTGAATTTAGTATTAACTTGGATGTCATTGGAGTGTCAATGTATTAAACGTGATTTCTTTGGATTCCTATAACTATATTGCTTTTACAAACACGTATGTTTTTCAACTTTCTACGTTCTGCTCTCACAAACCACCTTAAAAAATTCTGAAATACACCCAAAACAATAGATCGAATGAGTTATTGCCACATTGCACATCGAATTCTGATGACAGTGACATACGAAATTTTCATTTAATTTTGAATGCATACAAAACCATCTATATTGTTTATATTTCAATTATAAACGTAGAAAATATTTAAAATACGCAAATTCATAGGGGTCTAATAAAAAACTTTTTCCTAGAGCCTCCGCCTTTCCGCCTCTTAAAATTAAATATCATAACCATACATTTGGTGATTTGCAGGTAAANTTGGTATATTTCAGATGCTTTATGGTAGTCCTGTATGAGAGGAACGACCATTGTTAAAAACTTCCTGAATTGATACTTCAAATTGCTATTTTTTCCCATTACCTTCAACCACTTAAAGGTTTTTACTATTTTATTGTATCATTTGTAACATTAATTACATTCATCTCATGGTTACAATGAATATTTACAGATACTTCTTAATAAAACAGGAAAATTGATTACATTTTCTGTGTTTTGAATGGTATCACGAGAGTATTGAATAATAAAAGTGATCATAAATTTAAAAATGAAAAAAATTAAAACTTGTCGACCTTCAAGTTAAAAAGAGAATCTTTGTACTCTATTGCATAGAGTATTATTATATGAGAGACCAGGAGCCGGGATTACTGAAATTTGGGGGCATTACCACTAAGAGAGTTTTAGATCTGACTTCTGTAGTGTGGATGATAAAAGGAAACTTGGGAAGGAATAAAATGGATGTTTGAAAATTACTTTATTAGATCTCCAGTAAGTAATTACATTTTTCAGAATTCCTCTTAAAAAATATAATGTTTGCCAATAAAGTCTAGTGAAGTGGCCAAGATATTGTAGTTACTAAATGTTGTGCTTAAGTACATATAATTTCTTTCATCGCCAACTTGAGAAGGTTTAGTGCTGATGTAAACTCACCAGATAGTTGTGAGTGAAATCTAGTCTTAAAATAAAAATATTATGTGCACATCTCAAAGTCATTCATAATTTGCTTCCACAATGTTTCATGAAGCAATAGCTTTTCCTGTCATAAGAATATCACAATTTCACTGGTTTCATCAGGTTGATAGTATGAAATGGAATAAATCAAGCTAGTAACAGATTGATAAAATATAAATGGAGAGCAAAAAAGAATAATAAAGATATAAGAAGCTTGTATAGATGTGGAATAGATAGATTATATGATACCACTGATAGTTGAGTTAAACTCTCAAGAGGATACTTCTCAAACAATCAAGAATTGCCCAGTCCTATGGGCATTTTGCTATCGATGACATGGATGTTGACAGTAATTACATATAAATGTCCATATTACTAAATTGAAGTCTTGGAAATTTAAGAGCAGATGAAAATGCTCTATGTATACATTTAAATATGCATATAACCAAATATACATATAGAGCTATATAAGCCCACAAATAATTTACTCAAATTATCATTGCTTGAAATGAACAATGCTCAAAAATAAATAAATGTAATTCTATTACATCTGTAAATCATAAAAAAATCTCACCACTTCAAGACTATCACAAAATTTCTCGCTACTGGAATGATTCAATCATCATGTCTATTTATTTTTCTCTACTTTTAGAATTTAAAATAAAAATATTGAAAATTTACTTTTAAGCAGTTCACTAAAATAGCTCCATGTTTTCACTTACAAAATAATAGAGGATGTAGTGCGACTTATTTGATTTAAATTGTATCAATATCTCTTCAGGTATTCAAGTATGTAATTTAATACTTATTGTTAAATCATTAAAATGACTTAAACCTAGTGAAAAGAACTTTTTTGAGAGTACAGGATAGAGTGTACGAAATGAAGCATTTCCGTTAGTGCCAAGACTGATTTAAGTTATTTTAGATAATGTTTTTGCGGGTTCTATACTTTACCCCATTCTTTAATTGTTCATTTCATCAAGAGATTTGATTAAATTCACACATGGGATGTTCTCTTATATTTAAAAAGCATATAAGTTGGTTTTCACAGCCATTTAATTAAATATGAATTCAAACCACTTAATCGTAGTTTCCGCCATCCATTCTCACTTTGTCATTGGCGAGAGGTATTTCTCATTTTTTCTACCAAAATGGCTGAACATAAAAGATGGTGCAACTGAGCGTCTTAAGCGGTGCTGCCACCATTTAGTGAAATCGTAAACCACTCACTAGTTTTGGTTGTTTTAAAGTTATGAGAATTCGACTTAATGTTTGCAACTTATGAAACTAGGTTTTGTCTGCTATTGTTAAAATTTAGCAAAAATCCGTCTAATTCTAAAATTTGATGCTCTATCTATGTAGAATTTAAAGGAGCTGGTATACTTAATTGTTTAGGCCACATTTCCTTCGGTAGCGTTTATTTTTCAAAATTCGTGACAATTCTGCTATTATTACCATATATTCCATATTTTTTTTGAATTTCAGGTGCATATAAATCATAATAATTGCAATTTATTTTCAAGTAACAGTAAATTAATTTTCTGGACGTTTCAAGTTTGGACCGTAAGTGTGCGTTAGCGTCAAGCGATCGATCTGTTATTCAGGGTTAGGAAGTCATGTTTAGTTAGTCGTGGTTATTTTAGTTTTTCATCTAGAAGATGCCGGTTTTCATCTGACAATCAAGTCGACGAAGATGTGTTACATGTTATCGAATGTGTTTGTTACAGTTATAAGGTAGTGAAATAAGTGATTTAGTCGTGATTACAGAAAACTGTGGTTTACAGACGTAGTTCTTGTTCAGTGGATTGGCGGACCGTAGATCTGGGAGCGTCCTGAGTTACGCTTCTCGGATCAAAGTTACCTGTGAGGCAGCTCAAGTGCATTAATGATTATGGTAATGATGATGCTTTTTTGTTCGATATAATTAAAAACAACGCTCAACCTTGTTTTAGGGATTAATAGACAATGTGTACTTATCAGAGCTTAATAGAGTTATGCTTGTGCTCAGATCTCTTAGCTGAGTGATGATATTATATCCTAGTCCGTGAATGTGGGTGAACACTATCTTAGAGTACTATGGCATAGTTGAGCAATGTTTTTCTTGTGTTTCCTCGGGAGAGGGAGTGACTGTCACGGCTATATCAGCTCAAGTTACGAGCGGTATCGATATGAAAGTAGTTGTAGAATCGCTAGAATTTGTTTAAGTAATGTTTGTTTTGCATTTTAAGTTGCTTTTTTCTTAATTATGAATTATTATTTTTATTTTGAGTAACATAGAAATAGATAAGTGACGTAAATCAAACAAGTATTCCTTTATGTATCTTACCGTGAAATTTACAAAATGTCTTAGATTTATTGGAATAGTTTGTTGAATTGACATTTAGCATCGTTTAAATGTAGACGAATGCTTAAGATTTATTGAAATCTTAAGATGATAGATAAATTTGTTATGTATCGTTGAACTTGTAGTGAATTTGCTCTTTACATTTGCATGTTACCGTATGTGAGTTGTAGTCGTCCTAAAAATGATCTTTATTTTATACTGTGCTGTTACAATTCTTGATTTGTCCACTTATATCGCCAAACGAACTTATTTTTATCTTTTCTAGACGTTTTTAGCGATTGAGATTATAAGTTTGCCCCTTTACTATTCTTCAAGGTCATTATACCGGTGCCGGCGAATGTTCATGAGTGAAAGTGAAGCTGACTGCATCTGCCGTGCTCATTTCTCGATCTTTCCCAACAACCCAAACTCGATCTTTCCTTTACTATTGGAATCGCATTTTAACTTGCGTTTATAGCATCTAATGATTCACAAGATGATCACGTAATTAGTGTCAACTTTCTGGAGAGGATCTCACCAGCCCTAGCAATGATCGATTGTACTTTTGATCAAAATGTACTTGCCGTAGTATGTAAGGTGGAAAATTTCCCTTAAATATTGCTGGCGTTCATTTACTATATTTAAAGAGTCATTGAGAGGATGTCTTTCGTGATTAATTTTATAACTCCATTCCTAAAACACGCTCAAGAATTATATGAATGAGAAAGCTTCATCGCCAGAAAGAAATCAATATTTGATGAGAAAATGCGAGGAATACAGCGTGGAAAGACAGCAAAAGTCGCTCATCGATTATTTTACCATTTTGGAGACGTTTCATTGAGCAAAAGAAGTAATATTGCACCCCAACGCTGTTGATGTTATTCGTCTCGCGACAAAATATTGTTACCGTTTCTCTTGTTTGTATTATTGTTCGTGTTCTTTAACGTTAATCGCTTCAAATACATAATAACTCTTTGTTAACGGAAATTATTCAAAACGAAGAAATTACCATTCAACTTCCTAACATTTTCGAGATTAGTCGTCGTTTGTAATGCAATCTTTTTCCAACAATAAACTAGTGAAATATTACCCTATTTAAATTCGGAGTAAAACGATACTTACATTACTTTGGTTTTGACTATGTAATGCATTTCTATAGATCGAGCTATTCCCCAACAATTCACTTATTCTTCGATTGGTTTATGTTAGTTTGGAGCTGCAAATTTTGCTCTCGAGCGAGACGGCTGAAGAAGAAGAAGACGTAAAGTTACTTACCGCATAATAACTTTCCACGCGAAATCTATTATCGTCCTTGTCAACTTTTTTAGCTCCGCCCAGTATTTTTGCATCCCGAGGAAGAGGACGATGAATTGGGAATATCTGTTCGTCGCCGTCTTTAGCGTTTTCTAGGAAAATTGTTATTTATTTACCAAACGAAGGAACTCGCTGTAAATTAAGAAAAAATTGGTGATTAACGATATTATACTCTTATCTTCAATTATACAAATAATGATAAAGACAAAGCGTTATTTGCAGTAATTGTGTGGCTCGAACGACTAAGTCAGCACCCTGGAACTCGAGAATAGCTTTCGT
Source organism: Ladona fulva (assembly GCA_000376725.2). Lineage (NCBI taxonomy): Eukaryota > Metazoa > Arthropoda > Insecta > Odonata > Libellulidae > Ladona > Ladona fulva. The sequence continues at coordinate 26,645 of KZ308182.1, read as the reverse complement.
TGTACATTTTTGGAAAATTCTTGATTTTGTTGAGGTGAATTTAATATTCGGAGCTTCGGTCTTATTGTTGGTTAATTGTATTTTTGATATTTTCGCACAGTTCTTCTATTCAAAATTTGGTTGACGTTCTAATAAGCGTTGTAGTAGTTGTATCTTAAAAGGTGCTACGACAGTTAAGGTCATCCCGTACAAGTAGGCTCCTACCTGAAACCGAACCCGGGACTGCTTTCACCGAAAGCGAACCCTCTTGGCCATTCGGCAGCCAAACAAAATAATGGCGATGTCAAACAATACAATCGATTTTTCCCTTATTATTGAGGGCATTACTCTGTTTTTCCTTGTGTATAACATTGGAAGGTAGTAGTTGCGCATGGATTGGTATTTTAGGTCAGGTTGAATTGCAGATTTTTCACGATTCGCTCACGCTGAATTTTATGGACCTATTTGAGACTGATCGAATGGATGTACTACGAAACCGATGACGATATGTATTCAATGAAAACAAGAAAGTAATACTTGTTGTTGATAAGTAGTTACTTGAAAGACTTCATTCCAGCTTTATGACGTTACACTTCCTCGTGGCTACCTTTGATGTTTTTCGTTTCATTCCTTTATTAACAAAGTGGTATTTCGGCTAACGAAGATTTTCGCTGTTTTTTGGACTCGGCTTACGAATGTATTAGTGGATGCGCTTGCTGAAATAAAGCAGCGAACATGAACGGTCATTCCAGCGTCTTATCTTTACAGTCTGTAAATGACCTAACCACAACACATAGGTGACACCAAATGCGTTTTATATGTTCTATACAGCGAGAAGTATAACATAAGCTGCCTCAGATTTGATAACAGACGCTACTGAAGAAGAGGAGACTTACCTAGAATAAACTTTGATTATTTTGAAGAAAAATAGTAAAAACGTTGCTTACATATTTCCAGTTTAATAGTACAAAGATCGTCAGTTTTTCGGACTACCTTTCGTTTTCCAACTGGGTAGCTGTTTATTTCAGCCTTTGGTGAGGTTTTTATTACTTTTAAATTAAAATTATCTTTAAATTGTGAGGTAATAATAATGTGGGCGAGCGAGTACTAATTTTATTGATTTTCTGTAGAAATATTTTCTATTTTATTTGCTAGCCCGAGGCATCAATGTAGAGTTTTTATTGTGTATTATGAAATATAGTTGAATATTGGTGCGATACACTATGATATTTATGAAACGATGAGAGTTAGAAATGTTTACAGAGTTGCGCAAAACCGTACACCGGAAGGCGATATCGATTACAAATTGCAATTGATGCAAAATTGCTACTCATTTGTGTTTGTGGGTGACCCTATGTGATGTGGGTAGCTCATTTCTTTGCACTAATATGGACCAACCGTTCACGTTTGCTGCGTTAAGTTAGCATCCATTAAATATATTAGGCACGTAATAGTCTATACATCTTCAAGAATTTCACTAAATGTATTGTGCAGGCTTAGCCTGAACATAATCTCTTAAGATCTCATTAATATCCATTTGTGGGCAGCGAGATGCATGAATGGAATCTAGACGCCTTCCAGGAAATAATTGCCTCAGCCGCCAAATTACAACTTCATTCAGCTACAATCATTCAAAAATATGTCAGAAGTTCCTAAAGCGATCGCTAAATAAAGCCGAAAATTCTGCCATAAGAAACACATAGAAAGACCGACTAAGTTGCATTTTTGCGTTCTTGTATGTTTTTTAGTGAACAATGAACAAATCTTGCTTTTTTCCCAACGGCAGGACTTAATGGTGTGACAACTTTCAAAAGCTTGAAGGTGTTAAGAAATAAATGAAAAAAGAATTTACAAGATTTATGCACATCCGAAATTTCGTTTTCTTAGTATTAAAGCTGGAAGGAATCTTGTGTATTTTTCAAAATTGCTGTATAATCGGATGACGACAGATTCCGTCACATCTAGCGGATAAAAAGCCAAATTTGCTGCTTTGATAATATAATAATGCCTTTATCATACATGCTCTATACCAGTGTTTCCCAAATTTTTTCACTCTACCGTCCTTACATCTATACCACCTCCCCCAATCGTCATACATATATAAATATTAATATCTCTACAGCCAAAGCATTGAATGATATTGCATTATTATTATATTACATTGCAATGATAAAACTATCCACCAAATTACTGTGTGGCAATTTTCTGATGCCATATCGTCCAACTTGTGAATCACTGCTCTATTTGGGATTCGATGCCATGGCAGGATAAATATTCCTCCCTTTGAAATATACAGGAAACTCTGCTCATATTTTGAGGTAATTCTCTATATGAGATCGCCTCAAAACCTAACGGATAGTTACTGGAGGAGCTTCTAAAATGTAATTTAGATGGACATCTACCCCAATGATTACGTCGGTTCAAATTTCGCCAATTTAAAATAGACGGAGAGGATTTTAATTTATTTTTTGGAACACTTCCCAAATAGATAAGTAACTATTAATCAACACGTGGATAGGATGTTTAATATTTCATGTCGACTTCTTCTTAATCGATCCTTTCTTCGACGCAAGGGCGCGGCGAATTTTTTTCGTAAGAAAATCTATGGAAAATTCCGTATTCATAAGGTCCAAGTCGCAATAAAGCCGTAATACGTTTCCATAAGAAATGCCCGCAAAGTTCGTTTTCATGACTTGCAGACAATGTTTATTCTGCCAAATTAAATTAGAAATAATAGTCATACGAAATCGAGATTAGTGTCAAAATAATTATAGATTCTTATTTTCGTCAAGAAATATTGATATAGATTCTAAATTGCAAGTATTTTGATAAAGTATACGGAAAATCTGTAAACTTTGTCCGAAGTAAACAGCCCATTCCCTTGATGACCAAAGCCATTCTTGGATTTGAGCTCATGCATAATCCCTTTAAAATACATGGGAATAATCGGTTCGTATAGAGTTGACAGTAGGAAATAATGAAACTAATGAACATTAAAAAAATAGGCAATTCCAGATAGGAGATTCCAGTATATGCAAAGTACAATATGCAAGTCGCAGGAACATAAAGGCCGTGCAAGAGTATATCTTAATTAACTAAGAAACATTTATATGCAACAATTGTTTGTCAGGGCCAGCTCCATATTTTGCGGGGCGAGAAGAGAACGCGGTTGGAATTACTTTTCCTAATGATTAAAATAGGTCTCATAATTCTTCCATCGATTAATTGAATAATTTGAAAAACAAAATAAATCAAACTTGAAAACTGCCCTTTTGTCGAGAAAACATGAATACTTTGATTTTCTTCCTCTGATCTTTCATTGTAGCAACAGCACGTGTAATATCTCTACGTTTTTCTTTTCTATAAATTAGACAGTCAAGTTTAAACACTGTCCCTGAGGGCAAAAATGATTATTATTAATAATAATTGAGTGTGTTTAGCTAGAAATTCTATCCCCTCTCTTCGAATGACTACGTGTACTTGCTTTTAAAGAGCGATTCTCCATTTCCTGTTTCGCCATTCAATTTTACTTCCATTCGCCGCTCCATTCTTTGCTGTCTTTTGGTTCCCATTATCCTATTTCCTGATTTATCCACCAGACGCTTCATTTGTAGCCAATTCTCATCGGGGTTCCAAATTCTATCGACACCGTGACAAAAGTCTGACTTTTTTCATAGTTCTTCCAGAATGAAAAGTATTCTGTTTTATGATATTTGTGCATATTATTCTCAATGTTCTCTCGAAGTTTCTTTATATTCAAATAAATGAACATCGAAATTGTATATGAGAGCACGAATTCATTGGCTGAGTGAATTTAAGAGAACAGTATCCAATTTATTCACTTTTGGCGTCATTAGAAAGATTTGGGAGCAAAATTAATGAAATCTTAGTCGTGGGGCATAGGATTTTAGCAGGCCAAAGGAAGAAGTGGAATTCAAGATCCCACTAATGATTGAATTTATTTTGGTTTGCATCATTTTCTTCATTCATTCTTGGATGAATTTAATTCTCATTTTTCTGATCAGTTTGTGGCGGCCAGTACCGGCGCCCGACGCCATATTGGCCGTTTAGGCCGGAGCGCCAGCCAAGAGGAAACAGCGGCAGTTAGCGTGTCGACGCCCGTGTGGCCGGATGTGTATCAGTGGCGTTCTCCTTTGAGCTTGAGTTGAGTTGAGAAGACACTTGTAGGGTCTCGTATAGCGGCGTTCTCCCTTCGCTACCTACAAGTTCTTTCACTCGCCTCCGATTTTTCTTGTACCTATGTTACGAGACTAATTTTAGTGTAATAATGTACCCCCGTAGTTTGTTAATATCAGTTAAATTCCCTTGAATTGGTCACCTTGTTAACGTTAATAGTTCCCGATGAACGCAGAAATTTCCCTGATGAAACTGATATTAGCATTCTACGACGAAGAGTTAATCGTAACATTACTATGGATTGTGAAAGCAACCTTGTGTCGAAATAAGGCTCGTGATAAATCGAGCAATAAGCTGTTAGTATAATAGATTGTCAATGAATGTTAAATTATTGTCACCGAATTTTTAATAAAAATGATAAAGCTGAAGAGTGTTGATTGTTAATTTCGGCTCCGGGTTTCCAACCGTTCTTTTTTATGCCACTTACATTCAATTCCTCCAACACTGAAAACATTCTCCGAACTCAAAGGTCTAACTCAAATATTTAACTTTAGCCGGGGCTTTTTTAATTCTACTTGAACCAGTGGATTATCAGAAGATGATGCGTAATATTGAAGTATCCAAGTATGAAATTGAGAACTTAGTGCGGAATTATTTAAGATTCAAAAATTAAATTAATAAGTAGAGCTATTTCCAATAGCTGAAGTGAGATTCTCGAGTATCCTTGACATCCATGGCATATGCAATAGATATTGTATCTCAGGACTAAAGTAGTGATTGATCACATTTCCTGCCGCGTAATTGCTTACCGAACAACGGATATAGTAGTTGATGAAGGGGTCGGAATCAATGTCTGCTCCTCTGCAGGCAGTAATTTCTTCAAACCGTGTAAATAAACCGTTATTATATATATCGCATATAATTGGGTGTATTCCTGTTTGCGGTAAATAAAATACGAGTATTTATTATTATTAAACATCGCAACAATGCATTTATCTTGCAAAGTAATCTGAAAATATGCTAGTGAAGATAAATAACTTAAAAAATCTACTAATTGGAAAACATGGTCATAAATGTCGTGATTTTTAGTGGTAAGGTTCCTCGTGCGACACACCTCTCTGCATCTATGCCAGATCTAATTCTGTAGAACGCCGTTAGATGGCACGAATACCGCTTCTCTATTGTTGAATCTAGTTAGACGCTAGAAAACCTCTCGCGGAGTTCGGTAAGGCGCGAAAGTGTACTTGAAATTGTGTGCGATTACACGCGAGGAAGTACGGTAGACCGCGGTACTCGGATATTTCCGTTTTCACACTAAATTCATTAAAACATATATCCGAAACGTTCTTCGTCGTATGATATTTCTAAATAGTCTTTCTCATTCAGCGAATAGAATTCCTCCTAATCAGCGAGGAAAGGATAGGAAACGCTTGGAAACTCATTTCCTGAAACGCTATAAAGAAACGCTCTATTATACTGTATTGTTCCGAAATACTAATGATAGTGAATCAGCATCCGCCCTAGTGTCTGCTTTCCGTACGCAGACGCATGGGTTTCATCTGACGCGGTACCTACGAAGCTAACGTAATTTTCAAATTTTTTTATTACGCATTTAATTTAATTTTGCAAGACGTTTTTCGTGATGGTTCGCTCTGGAAGCTTTAAAATATTTCATTCCAGACTTATTCTTCCTCAATTTAAAATTACGAGGGTAGTCCCAGAAGTACCCGACCTAACGAAAAAAAGACAAAAAATTTGGGAAAAATATCTTTATAACCCAACATTCCTATATTCCTTTTAGCTCAGTACTTTTTCCCAATCATGTTCAATAGCTTCGATACCCTGTTTGTAATGAGAACGGTCGAATTCCTCAGAATAGCCACTTATCGCAGACTCCACCTCTTCATTGTTGGCTAATCTTTTACCACCGAGACATTTTTTTTCTTTTTCTTTTCAAGTTTTGAAAGAAAAAATAGTCCCTGGGGGCCAAATCTGGCGAATAGGGTGCGTGATGGAGCAATTCGAACTTCAACTCATCAGTTTTGATAACAGATGTCTGAACTAGTGCATTGTCTTGATAATACAGCATTTTCTTTTTCGCCAACTGCGGCCGATTTTCCTTGATTTCATCACTCAAACACCGTAATTAGTTAAACGCTGTAAGCCGCACGTCTCTTCTGAGCTTAGTAATTTACTTTTCCTTAATCCTTGTGATTCCCTTTGGGGGATTAACCTCAAGACTGATTCTGTGAGTTGTATGCCTCTATGAGAACCATCTGGCGGCAGTTTGTGCCACTAAATGTGGAGGCTGCTCACAAAAGCATTCCCTAACAGTGTGGAATAGACGCGCCTCATTGGTTACAATACCCATCAGGAAAGTAGGAGAATTTTTTTTATTTTTTGCTAAAAATTATTTGTGCAATTATCCGAAGAGCTGTTTCTCGGAAAACTCTGAACATACGGAGCCAATTCTGTGCTTGAAAAATGAGAAATTTAATCTACTTTAAAATGTATCAGATCTACTTTTTCTCTAGGACGCTTACTTTTGGAGATTATGATCAAATACTGAAAAAATTCGAAAATGTCACTGTTTTTTGGAAATTGCGCCAATTCATCGGTATAAACTGACCAAGGCTATAATAAGGGTATAATCTAGCCTACACCCCTTTAACCTATGGCTATACTATGGCCTGTTAGGTCGGGTTATCCTCAGGGTTTTCAAAACCTATTTAAGCCATTTCAATTTTTAATCCCTCTAAAAATAATGGATGTATTACTTAACAAATTTCATTTGATTCAAATGAATCATCCATTTATATTAGTACAACAACATTGTTTGTTGTTTTTTGTGTGATACACACAACTTATATAGGAAAGATTATGACGTGAAATTAAAGATTGTCAAACATTTAGAGTGTAGAATTAGGGATAACAAAAGACAAGAAAAGAATATTTGGTCCGTGGACTTCATCGAAGTTATTCGTGGAAAACGGGTAAGGGTGATTTTGCGCAAGATGGTGCGCACCCAGGAAATATCCCAAAAAAGAACGGACTTCTTCCTTGGGAAGTTATTCGTGTTGCAATACAATTTTTATGAGAAACTTTCATATTTATTAGCGAAAAATAGATTTCACGCAAATAATATCATTTTAAGTTATGTGGGTTGCGATGATAATGATACCCAAAAGTAATGTGAACAATTAACTATTGCATATGCTGGTTATTTACTATGGTAGCGTACAGAGTATAATAATAATTAATTGTTACTGATGTTTTGTGAATAATGTAAGCTGGGGAAGGAAGTCTGAAACATTGGATTTTCAAAGTCTTATGAAATAATTTTTATCTGATAATCAGGAAATGGGTCGTTTTGGTCTTTAATTTTAAGGGGCGGCAATTTATGTTTACAACTGGGCGGCAGAAAGGCAGGTTTGTTTATTATTATTATTCAGGAACCGGTAGGTTATTCTCCCTTCACCACCTCATTTATTTACTACGTTAATTTCATCTTTTGGGCATAATTTTCCGTTGATCATTTGCATGGATTCATCCTTTATATTACTTAAGGGGTTACATATATTTACAGTTTAACATCATGGTTTCTCGATTAGCGTCTCCCTCTACGCTACAGAGTATCCGGCGAAACGCCCAAGTTCTTCTAAAATTTTCTACCGTTCCTTTTCTGAAATTGTAGCTCCATTCATTCGTAATCCTCCTTAGATTTTCTTTGAACGATTTCACCAAATCAAAGGTTTCTATTGAATTATGTTTGTTGAGGAGAAAGTCATCGTAAATCGTAGCCTTAGTCAGATTCAGTAGGTAATTACTCAATGTAACTCCCTGATGGAGCCCTAGCCTGCCCTGTGTGAATCCACCAACCAGCTCTCTTCTCTGTATAGTCTCTGGATAAGAGGATTTTAGTTAGTTTTGTGATTTCGCCCCAAAGTTTCCTCGAAGCGACACAGTCAAAGGCGATGTGCCACGATGTCCCTTCGGTATTCGGACAGAGTCTCGACTCTAGGGTCCCCGTTTTCATCAGGAATACTGCATCCGCACATCTATTATGGGCCAACCGCCACGCCTTCTCCACCTCTATTCCTAAAGTTGGATGTTTCCAGAGAGTCATCCGATTTATAGTTATGTTTTCTTGAGTTGTTTGTAAATGCCATTTTTTGCCCTCTACATGTATAACATTTACTTATAAATATTTCTTTCTGGAATCTGGAGTCTCATCTTCCTTCTTGTCCTCGTGCTCCACATATAGAACTGAGATCCGTTCTCTTCTGGCACCTTTTTAATCTGCATTATCCGCCACACCTTTCTGGCAGTTCCGTATACATCTTCCCTTTGGCTATCAATTGAGCCAGATTTTGAAGAGCAAAGTCTGGTTCCTATGTCTTCTATTGAATTTGCGTCCAGGAAATGAGTTTCCAAGCTCTTCCAAGGCTCTCCTTTTCCTTCCGCGAAAGCCAGTTTTGAAATCTGAAACTGAAAACCTTTCTTTGTATGTCTACTAGACCTAGATCTCCTTCTTTCGCGGGTGTGACAGTTACATCAGCCGTAGTCCAGTGCTTGCCATTTTTCCAGATAAGGTCAGTTAATTTTCTTTGGCGGTTTGCCAAGAAGTCATTGGGCAGTTCAACGCTATGCAGACAATGGCTTAGGAGCTATTAACCTGTTGGCAATTTTTACCCTGGCTAGGATGAATAGCCCTGATGCTCTGCGATTCCATACATACAATGCCTGAAAAAGTTTTGTTTGCAGCTCTTCCATCACTCTATTTGTGGCTTCCACGTGTCGTCCCCCTAAGTACACTCCTAAAAATTTTCCGGCTGTGGTGGTCCACCTAAATCTTGCGGGATTATCTGTTCTATCATCCAAGAGTCACATTACAGCCCCAAGAGATTTTTCTGAGTTAAGCTTAGCTTCTGATATATTGCCGTACCTGCCGAAACAATCTTGAATTCTGTTCAAGTCCTCCTCCGATGAAGTGAAGACTGTGATATCATCGGCGTAGGCTGCTGTAAGAAGTTTCGTGTTAGGAATTTCTGGAAGTTCTATGCCGCTCAGTTCTCTTTTTAGTAGCCAGAGAAAGGGTTCTGTGGATATGGCGTAGAGTTGTCTGGAAAGAGGACATCCTTGTCTTATTCCCCTCTTTATTTTTGTTGGAGCTGTTAATGAGTTTCTAACTTTTACCAAGCATCTAGCTCCGCCGTATAATGTTTCTATGAAACCGACTAGCTTCTCTCCAAACCCCATTTTGCGGAGAAGACTCAGCAGAAAGTCATGCCTAATCCTGTTGAAGGCCTGGCTTTGGTCTAGCTTTACTACTGCCAGAGGTTCATTACGATCTTTCTTCCATTGCACGACGTCTCTCATTAGCGAAATGCTATCCGTGATCGATCTTCTGGGAACGCAATAACTTTGCTCTGGTGAGATAACTTTATCCATCACCGCAGCCAGCCTCCGCGATACGGTTTTTGCGATTATTTTATAATCGCTATTCATCAGCGACACAGACCTCCAGTTTTTAATGTCCTTTGCGTTCTCATTTCTGCCCTATCAAGGTGATGACTGCGGTCCTGGTTGATAGCGGGAGTGACTTTTTTGAAAGGCTTCCGTCCAACATCATCTTGAAAGGAATTCTGCCCAGAATGATTGGTAGAATTCTGCTGTTAGGCTATCTATCCCAGAAGCCTTCGTTTTATTAAGAGATTTCAGAGCAGCTTCCAGTTCGTCCATTTCCACTTCTTCCCCACAGAATGCTCTCTCTGCCTCCTCCAATCCGTCGAGGGTATTGAAGTTGTATTCGTGGCATCCGTCCATTTCGGATTGGGAGAAAATGCCAGAATAATAATCGTGTAATGCTGCGGGAAGCTCAGAAGGATCTGAGATCATCCTTTCGTTATAGTCCAATTCCTTCAAAGGCGCTGGAATACATTGTCGCGCCCATGTGGCCAAACTGTTGGCCATGGGTTTGTCTCTATTATTTCTTGCCAGCCTACTCTCGCCAATATATTTTCTGCTTCCTTCGTATAGCAAGTCTGATCAGCAGATTCTGCGTATATGTTTCCCTCTGTTTGATGGCCTTGTAGGTGATTACGTGGCTCTTTATTTCCCACTTCAATTCTTACCAAGCTAAACCGTTGTCTTCTATGTCCGTCAGGCGTGTCCAAATTGAAGATATGCAATCACGCGTCATTTTAACGAATATTGGATCCACCATTAGAGTTAGGAGTTAGAGGATCCACCATTCTCCAGTTAGGTGACTATATAATCCCTTTCAATTTCCCTTTTAATCCACTGTCAATTGAACTGCCTTGTGATCTGAGAAGAAGGCTATTAATTCCAATTTTTGCTGACTTCTTGTGTCAGATTATCAGAAATGTAAGATCTATCCAGCCTAGATATTGGTTTTCCGGACTTAAGCGGCACAAATGTAAAACCAGTCTCATCTGATCTTAGAAACCTCCATGCATCTCTGAGATGATGGTCCTTAAGCAAGTCTTCCAGTGCTCTCGCGTACTTCGGGTATGGCTCTATTCCATACAGTCTGTCTTTGGCTTTCAGGATAACGTTAAAATCCCCTGCTATAATGACTCTATTGTTACAAATGTGGGATATAGGGTAGAAAATCTTTGGGAAATAGCTTCTATGTACCTTATCGCAGTATTTTGGCATTTGGGTCCGTAAACATTGAACACGTGATATCTTCTGCTCCTGATCTTGAAGACCAGCATTTGCAGGATCCCCTGGACGAGGACTCCACGCAAAGTTCATCTGATTTCCGAAGCGCTATTGCCTGACTGTGGAATTGCGGAACTGCTGAAATAAAATTCATATTCTTTTAAGTTGTCCAGAGTTTCTGTGCCGGTATTAGTCTCTTGTAGCAGTAAAACATCTGGCTTCTAGGTTCGGACGAAGGCTGTTAATTCTGCCTACTTTTCCTCACTTTTAATCGATCTAACGTGGAGCGTTACGATGCTAAGCCAAGCCATAGTTTCATAAAATTATGCGTTCTCCGACGCGGAAAGCTTTTTCAGTAGTCTTGAAATTCTAATTTTTAGGGGATATTCCTTCACCAGCTTACGCCTCAACAGTTCATTCAGCGTTCTTCTAAGAGTAACTAGACTTCCAAAATGTTGACACACCAGGTCTGCTGGATTAGTGCTACTTTTCAGTTGGATGAGTAATTTCTTGAGCTTTTCGAAGGGAATTTTGATAAGCTCGGGCTTCTGATCGCAAAATTTCCGAATCTGCCTGAGTCCTTGATAGCCAACTTCCAACTCAGCTGCATCATACTCACTTTCGGCTTCATCCGGATGACTGGACCCAAGGGAAAATTCCTTTGCGCAGAGTGGCCCTCCTTAGGGAGCGGACTTTATCATTGCTTTCGTCAGTTCGTGGCTGTTTCCTTTTTGCACTGGGATTTTTCTTTGATTTATCCGTTGGCTGCAATACGCTGTCCGCAGTTCCAAGGGTTTCACATGTCATGGAATCCGCTCCATCGAACTGGGCAAGAAAGAAGTTGATTTGACAAACTGACTATCAGTGGAACTTCTTCTGTTCTTTATAATTGGAAGTTGTTTTGCTTCGGGTAGAAGGATGACTTTCTTCTTTCCGCTCGTGAAACTTATTTCCGCGGTAGGCGTCTGAGTCACGTCAAATTCTCGCTCAATTACAGATGTCACTGGGCTCTTTTCCGCCGTTTCCTTTGGCTGGCTGTCAAATAGGGTAATAGGTCAAATAGCCATACCAAGCAATTTCCATGGGGGTGAGGTCAAAATGTATGCAGATACCTCATTGCTTGCGCATGGCTCTATGATTAATTTTCCTTTAAATCTTCTTAGAATTGAGGTGGAAGATGCTTCTTGGATGTGGGTTTCCTTAAGATCACCCAGACTCCCATACGAACGCAATGGTCTACGCCGAGATTCGTCCATATTCTTTAGGTTAATGTTTGATTGTGAATCGAATCCGCCTCCGCTACCACTTGGACTTGATAAGGAAGATGAATAGGCTGTGCCGATGGAAATAACCTCACATCTTTTAGAGGCAACAGACACCGAATAGTTAGCGGGGAAATCTTGACCCAAGTCCGCCAGCTCCGAACGGGCGCACAGTGGTCTGGAGACCCCGTTTTTGTGGTGAAAAGTCGATTTTTCGAACTTATTCGTATGGATCCAAAAACTTGCTGGAGTAGAACATAAATGTCCTTTTTCAATTGAAAATGACCATTTTTTCTCTTTGGTTACAATTATTACAGAGAATTAGGCCTTCAAACATGGGTGACGTAGATGAGCCGGATTTCTCAGAAATTTTGCGTCATCTTCGCTCTTAAAATTTCACTATTAGAATTGCTTTCTTTACAACGAAAATTATTTGAGAGCATTATCACACTGTATTCTTAAGATCTATAACAATTTTATACTCTCTTTACCCATAAGTTTATCAAAAGAAGGGTATTTTCCTGGATGCCTTTTCATTCCCGATCAATTAAATAGATGTTGACATAAAAAAGCCACCCTCTTCCACCGCTTTCTCGCATAGTACAACAATAAATTTTAATATCTATTTACTATAATATATGAAAAAATCAGCTGCTTTTCTGTTTGTTATTTGACGATTTGTGACTCCGCCGAAGCTGAGTTGGCCAGATAGGTGGCTGCCAGTACAAACAGCGGAATTTCGGGCAATTTTCAAATGTGTACCATTCTTTCTTATCATTAAAATAGAAGTGTCTTTTTCACACATATGGTAAACAAAGAACGGCTTAATTTTTATTGATAACTAGCTGAAGTGCCCTTTGATTCTCAACGGGGAAAATAGATGTCGGTTTAAATATAGTATACCTATTTGCACATAACAGAAACTAAAATCTCGCATCATAGTTTAGTCCAATGGAACAGGTTATTGAAAACAAAATTTTTCTAAACTAAGTTCGAGGCCGAAATCTACAATCAACAATAAGAATATGAATCATTATGGAATTTCCCTTTTATTATTAACATGTCTCAAAGTAATGTGTAAGTTTGTAAGATTTTCAACTTCCGATTCTGGTAAATTTAAAGGGGGCGCCTGGTTTAGAAGGGCAAAA
>KZ308182.1:0-13184 GCA_000376725.2 Ladona fulva | reverse complement strand
AAAGAAATTTTTTTCTTATAGAATATAAAATTATGTATTCAATGAACCTCTAAAATTAAACAATTTTTTTTAATTATGAAAACACCAGCTCTTTAAAGTGAAAATTTTGATTTTGATGAAAAAAATTCCTTCACTTTTAACAATAATAATTGCTTAAATTAATACTTCCGTCAATATCTGAGGTTCCCTTAATAGAGAATGTAATGCTTAAAAGGTCTGCAAAAGGAAATCTTGATAGTAGAAATAGTTTTTGAGTTATCGTGTACACCAATTTCAAAAACACTGTTTCGAGAAAAACGAGTTTAAAGTTTTTTGTTATGAATATCTACCATAAACAACAACTTTACGATTGTTTACTGCTTATCTAATATACCTAGTGCATATATCAAACTTTTTGGGTCTTTATAACAGTCATTTAGCTCCATTTTTTCTATCTACGAATTATTTAAGCCAGCATCTTACTCCTCAAGCTTCTGCGCTCCTGCCTCGCCAACCTCTCGCGGTCATAGATGTTGGCGTAAATCTTGAATTGCTGCTTCATTTCTGTGTCTAATTCTTCCATTGTGTTAATTACAGCAGAGTAACCTTCATATAAAACATCTGCAGTTATGTAGGCGGCGACTTCGATATTTTTCTGCCGGAATTAGAGTGTTTAGGAACCTGGCACCAAACAGTTGATCTCTTGTTGGTATTTTGTGTATGCTCTCCAATAAGTCTTTCTGCAAGTGCACCGGAAACTGTTGAAAATTCTATAATCCTGTTAAAATGCGTAGGATAACAACCCACACTTTTATTAGTAAGAGTGTACATTTTCCTATCAGTTGCACTCTTTACCAGTTTTTCTTCTTTTTTCTCTGCGTATTGATTGCCGTAAAACTTACATTCCGGGGTTTTATTTCACGAAAACTTTGGTTTTTTCTTCCTTTCGGATAAGAAATTGTACGGTTAAACTAAAAACACGAGAAACTACGACTGAAACATCCAAAATTTTCTCTAAGACTGGCTTCACTTAGAAAGAAGAATCGGAAGAACCCTTGCAACGAATCATAGTGCGCCTAACTTTTATTACATCAAGGTATCTCTGGACCTTTCTTATTACGAGAAAGAGAAGAAAAGGATGCCCTCAAAACATAAATAGGGTAGAAAAGAATACCCAACAACCATATAATCTGCTAAAACTCTGAGTGGAGACACTGAGCTGAGGCGAGATTTTCTTTTCATTCTCCTAACTGCCCAAACAGCAAAACCATGTAGCCAAAGCAGTTGTTTACAGGAACAAAATCTTCCAATAGACAAAGGGTCCATTTGTGACTCATATGACAAAATGAAAGAGGCCTCATAAATTTTCAAACCGAATTTCAGAGATCAGTATGGTGTACAGAGTGCCGTATCTCAACATCGGCACCACGTATAATATGTAACATGTATAACATGTATTTTACCAAAATTTGCACCTAAGAGTTAAGTTGTATGTTTAGGGCACCCCAAGTATTCTTAAAATATGAAGGGTCTAAGCCATAAAACATCTGTTCCTCAAGTACCTGCTGAGAGAGAGCCGTAGGAGACTTGACCGCTACCGCTACTCTCCGCCCGCAGCTGCATAGACTTAAGAAATTGGCTGTAGTTTAGTTAATATTACGTATAAAGATCTGAAAATTTTGCAGTATATTCTTTAAATGTTCTACTATTTTTTAAAACAATAAAAAAATTCAATTTTTTTGACGGGGTAAACCAGGAGCCCCCTTAATCGTAAAATTGTCAAGAGTCCGAACTGATAAATAAGAAGTTACTCCTCCATCTCCACTAATTTATTACGATGCTACGCATGTTTGTTGCCCCTGTTATTCATCACTACAAATTGTTTGTGACTGGTATAATTAAAATCTCTGAAAATTTTCATCCTCTTCATGTAGTCATTTGCTTCTAAATGGGCCTAAATCGCCAACATATTCTTATGGGAAAATGCCTGAACTCGGAATCAAAAATCGCATTGGTCGTCAGGGGGACGGGTTGTTTACAACCTTAAAATTTCACTACATATTTGCATATTTTATCTAAGTTCTCGCAATTTCGAAACGAAAGCTTTATTTTACGACAATAATAAGAATCTGTATTCACTTTCCCTTCTTTTGGTACTTATCTTGATTTTATACGACTATTCCTTCTTATTTTATTTTGCAAAAGAAATAAAGTCTGTACCCGATAAATCGAACTTTACATTTATTTCTTATGGAAATCTATCTGAACGATCTTGGTTCAAACCCAGCAAATTTTGCGAATGAAACGTTAACAGTACATACTTCCTTCCGGCTCACGGAGAACACGTACGCAAAGTTCGATGCAAATCGGACAAACGGTGTGGACTCCAATCTCATAAACAAACACACAGAATTTCTGCTTTATATATATAGACTAGTAAACGCCCCCGTCAAGCATGACGGGACTTAATTTAGTTTAAAAATATATCTGTTATCGTATATATCTGGTCCTCCTAAGCACAAAAATGTTCTGCGGTAAGATCATAATAACTCAATATATTTCTCAACATTATTTATAATATTTATTCTACTGTTTTCAAGTCGTGAAAATCTTCTTTGCGTAAATTTATTATAAAAGTTATCAGAACTGATTATCCCCGTGCACTTATATGAGATAATTCATGAAATCAACATTCAACAATGGCCTTAGTCGTCAAAGGGATCGGTTGTTTATTTCCTAAATATTTTACGAAATTTCAGTGTGTTATCAAAATCTTCTAAATTTCGGATCTATATCAATATTTTACGACTAAAATAAGAATCTATGATCATTTTCCTTTCTTGTGACACTTCTCTTGATTTCGTAGGACTATTGTTTCTAATTTAATTTTGTAAAAGAAACAATCTCTGCAGGTAACGAAAACCTATTTTACGTACATTTCTTATGGAATAGTATACTGACTGATTTTCCCCGTGCATTAATATGGGATATCTCATCAAGTCGATATACAACAATTGTCTTGGTCGTCAAAGGGATGGTTTGTTTATTTCCAAATGTTTTCACGAAATTTACGTCTATTTTATCAAAGTTCTCGCAATTTCGAATTTATATGAACGATTCACGACTAAAATAAGATCCTATGCTTATTTTCCTATCTCGTGACACTTGTCTCAATTTCGTAGGACCATTATTTCTAATTTAATTTTGTAAAAGAAACAACCTCTGCAAGTCTTGAAACGTAATTTACGTACATCTCTTATGGAAACATATTTTGTGCTCCTGGGTTCGAACCCTTTACAGAGATGGAAATAGTTTTCCTGGGGTGTTTCAGCATCGTAGAAACACAATGCAGTTTGTTTCAGATCTCTAAGTCTAGCCGATTCTGAGATAAATAGGGGGACGGACGGACAGACATTTGCTTTTTATATATATGATATGGTGTTAGATAGCTTGACATACCTGAAATGGGATTGAAGGACAGAAGTTTTGGTGCTATAAATAAACGAATTCCTAAATAATTCGGTCATGATTTGAAATGTTATGTCTCTTGTCATGGATTTTCACGGAATATAGTCTTCCACGATAAATTTTAAATCGATCAATAACTTAATGACTTGATTAACCACTTCTTCCAAAGCAGTGGCAGCAAAAATGTTTCCACAACTGCTTTAGTAGTACTAATTTGAAATTTCTCCATAGTAAACAGCTGGTTGAAATATAAAAAGTTTCAATCCCGTTAAGGAAACTTATCTTTAAGCAATGAAAAGAAAATGATTATCGGCACCTTGAGCGTCTAAGGGTTAAGGGATATTTCCCGCCTAAATTCTCGCACGTTGCTAGAATACTTGGCTTAAATATTGCATATAAAATGAACCACGAGGTAAGCCAAGTGCAAGTAGCAAATCTCACGGAGGTGTCCCTCTCTCTAAGAGCTATCTCCGTAGCTTTTTCTTCTTTCTCAAAACAAAATATCATAGGAAACTCAGTATCTTTTTTTAGTTTTCTACTGAAAGGTAGACCGGGGCAGTTTTACACATTTTTTCAAATATTATTTTTCTATTTTTAGTTCTTGCACTTATTTACCAGTTTCTCATGCACATTCTTGGTGTCTTTAATGCTCTTTAAATTATCATATTTAAAATTTTAACTGATTTTTTTTTTCGTCGATGTCACCCGTGTAAACTCGCCCCGGAACCGAAGTTAGTTTACACAATGCCGGGGGTACGTTTATACACCTTAAGAAATGAAGATAAGTCCTATTGTAAATACAATGTGAAGAATTTGCAAAAAAATATTAGTTTAATTAACTATTACATAAAAAACTCAAATCATATAAAAATTATCATCGAAATGGAACGTACAAATCATTTAGGATCTTCATCACATTTGGATCAATAATTTTACTTCTGTTGGTTTTATTTTTGTAATTCCAAATCATCTCTTTATCTATATAAGTATATATAGCAACTATAAACTGTTAATTAATACATATGGGGCCATATACACAAGCACAGGTATATTTACACGCGGGTAAATCCTCCCTGTGTGCCATATGTACTACACTACAAATTAATTTACAAACTAAAATTAGCAGGTATCAACAAGGAAATAATTGAATGGATAAAGAATTTTCTACACGAGAGAGAACAGCAAGTGGTACTTGATGGCGTTAGTTCGAATAAAGTCAGAGTCACTTCAGGCGTACCCCAAGGCAGCGTAATCGGACCTTTACTCTTCCTCATTTATATCAATGACCTAAGCGACAAGATCGATAGCAATGTGAGGATATTTGCGGATGATTCGGTAATATATAGAGAAATATCAAGTGACGAAGATAGTGCTTCACTCTCAAACGACTTAGCTCATATACAAATGTGGTGCGAAAAATGGCAGCTAGATCTTAATGTAGATAAATGCTCTGTAGTAAATTTCTTCGAAAGGAAACAATTGAGTCAGAACCGCCCGTACAAAATTAGTGGAACGAATTTAAATGTAGTCGACTCAGTAGAATATCTTGGAATCACCCTAACCAATAACTTAAACTGGAGCACACACATTCGAAAAATATGCGGTAAAGCAACTAAAAAGCTCGGTTTTATAAAGCGTATTGTAGGTAGATGCGATGAAAAGGTTAGAGAGCGATGCTATTTTACGTTAGTTAGGCCCCATCTGGAATATGCGGCGAGTATATGGGACCCAGCGGATGAAACGAACTCTCGCGAACTCGAGAAAGTGCAGCGTAAGGCGATACGTTTTGTTAAAAAGTGCTACGATAGAGAAGCAAGTGTAACGCAAATGCTCACAGACGCAGGTTGGGAATCCTTGAAAGAAAGGAGATTAGAAGCTAGGCTGCGATTGTTAGATAAATTCAGAGGAAATACATTTTCGGATGACGTAATTGATATTATGCGACCCCCCTGCTACTTTGCCCGATCCGACAGTGAGCGTAAAATAAGAGAAATAGACGCGAGGACAAGTCGTTTTAGAGACTCTTTTTTTCCGCGAACGATACGCGATAATAATAAATTAAAAAAGTAATTCTACTCTTGGTGTTTACACCCCCTGCCACACGCCGGAAGGCGGCTTGCAGGGTACTTATGTAGATGTAGATATGTAAACTTCCCCTTCGCCTTATTGTGGTTACAACTATACCTCTAATATTTATTCATGAGGCAAGCCACCGACTGAATAGCTTAAAATACCCGCAAAAGAACAATGTTACATAAATCGTAATGACTAATGATGATCTTATACTATTACTATTTACGCTATTTCATGGAGGCATAGATTTACTCAGCGGAAGAAAAACCAGAAAAAGTTGTCTACTTCACCGGTTGCAGCAGCAATACACTATGCTGAGTGAGTGCAAATTGCGCCCTCTCCTCACTTGACAGCTTGCACTTTCCGACCAACGATATATGTATTATAATACAGGATATAGGATACAAACTCCGAGGTTAATAGAATAGCCTCACAGAGACGGCGAGTCCCCGAGTATTCTCCTAAGCATCTTTTACACGTATATTTACCAGTAAAAGCAGCTTGCAGACTGCAAGCTTAATGTAAGATAGATTAAATAAGGCATTAACACCACCTGCAACACTCTGACTTTCATACACCGAGTGCCATCCACAAACTACATTACCCTAAACGAATTATTCAAAATACGTCCGTACGAATTGTCCTAGCATCGACCCTAGGTCTATGAGGACAAATACTCTTACAGCATACCATAGAAATTCTTATCTTCTACACATGTAGCGAATTTCAACCTTCTACCTGCCCGGGAAATACCGTTACGAATTTTTGAAAATTCGGTCATTCGAATGGTCCTGGGATCGAACCATGGATTTTAGGGCAAAAAGCTTTACGGCATACGATAGACAATCATCCACTCTAACAAAACCGTGAATTTCAAGTATCTATCTTAACGGAAAATACCCTAAATGTATTCATGATCTTCAGATATAAATCTGCCCTAGCATCGAACTAAGGATCCTCAGATTAAAAACCCTCAGATATGTTACAGAGGTCATTATTCTCTATCTATGACGTGAATTTGAACGTTATATCTAACCTAGAAATACCCGAAATGATTTCTTGAAAGTTTTTCACTAAGAATTTACATAGCATCGAACCTGTGGCCATTAGGGATAAATCTTTTGCGGCAAACGGAAGATAAAATCATTTTCTAACGATACCGTAAATTTCAACGTTCTATCTTTTTGCTAACTACGCTAAATGAATTTTTGAAAATGCGCTCAATGCATTCTTATGAGAAAATGGTCGTTTTTGGGTCCTCCTAGAATCGAACCCATGATGCCTAGAATGGATGTCCGCTTTTTTCCATAGTGTCCAAACCCGGGACTTTACGACAAAAAAATCGGCGGCTCAGTGAGGCACTTCCTTCTGCCTCGCCTTTAGTATCCTATATGTTATCATCATTCCCCTTCTCTGGACTACAAGCTTTGTCAATGACTTAGTTAAAGCAGCTGATAAGGGTACCAGTACAGATGCTGTATTTCTGGATTTTAGAAAAGCTTTTGACAGAGTATCGCATGTAAAAATAATCCATAAGTTGATTGCTTACGGGATAAACGAACAAGTTGTTGATTGGATAAAATCATTTTTAGGAAACAGATCGCAGCGGGTTGCGTTGGACGGAATTTTATCAGAAGAGGTTTGCGTCACATCCGGTGTTCCGCAGGGTAGTGTATTAGGTCCGATTTTGTTCCTAATTTATATTAACGATGTAGTGGATAATGTTAGATGTAAGGTTAGGCTATTCGCCGATGATACTGTTATTTACAGAGAGATCGTAACTCCGGACGACATTGGTTGTTTGCAGAATGATTTGAACATTATTTCAGGTTGGTGCAGTGACTGGCAGCTTGATTTGAACGTAAAGAAGTGCGTAGCTATGATTTTTACACGTTCCGCCAAGGGTACCCGCACACCCTATAATATTTCAGGATATCCGTTGGAGTTTGTGAGGCATCATAAATACCTAGGTATTACACTCAGTAGTAGTTTCTCCTTCAAAGAGCATATTCAAAGCATAGTAGGTAAAGCGAATAGGATGCAAAGTTTAGCCAGTAGAATTCTGAGGGGCTGCTCATCGAGTGTAAAAGAAATAGCGTACTTTTCCCTGATTCGTCCTCTCCTTGAGTATTGCTGTGCGATTTGGGATCCTCACGAAGTAGGATTAACATCCCATCTTGAGATGGTTCAACGTAGGGCAGCTAGGTTCGTTAAGGGAGATTTCAGATTTGACAGCAGTGTTTCGGCAATGATAGAATCCCTCGGATGGAACTCGCTTAGTGATAGAAGACTTGAATACCGTAGGAAGCTTTTCGATAAGTTTGTCACTACGAATCTCGGGGAGGTGATAGTTGATTTTCTCATCCCAGCTAGTAACGCACGTAATCTTCGAAAGAAAACAAAAAAACGATACAGGGAAATAGTCGCCAGGACGGATAGATATTTTTGGTCATTTTTCCCGCGAAGTATCAGAGAAGCTAATAGCTATCCAGGGTAGTTAGGGATATAGGTGTTTTACACCCCCTGCCACGCGCCTTTGGCGGTTTGCAGGGCTTAAATGTAAATGTAAAAATGTAAATGTATGACCAATCAACGAACGCCGGTCGATTAAGATAGACACATGAAAAGCTATCCAGGAACAGCGGGTTAACAGCGTGGTAAGTAAAAAAGGTTACGCCCAACTCGTTGGCAATAACCTCTACCGCCATTTTCAACGATCCTTGAGATGTGTTTCCACCAGGAAAGAATTAGATCTATCGAATTTATTGTGGTAAATCGTGTTTTTAAGGTAGCAATATTTTTAAAGATGTTATCACATGCGACAAATGTACGGTCGTTGATGAATTCACATAATAGGTAATAAAAATATTGTAAATTAAAGTGAATTTTTCACAAATACCTACTTTATTTATGCTACACTCAAAATATATAATTTTTGTAATTATACGGTATTCAGGAATATACGAGTGAGTTTGACAAAAGATAAAGAGAGACGGTTTAACTAATCCTAAAGTGTCTTTACCCTGGTAGAGGTTTGTTGCCTTTAAACTGATCAGTCAATACGACTTTGAATAAAAATAATAAATCAAACAACGTATTCCACCATTCATGCATAAAAATAGGAAAATTTCTTGAAAAAAATTAATATTCACAGGTCAATGATTAGTAATTTTAGGCTATATAGCTCTTCAGTATACAAGTTTGAGAGAGACAGAGAAATACATTTCCCAGCTTGAAAAGGCTATTAAACAAACTCAAACCGAATAAAATTTCTCTGAAGCGTAAATAGGAGAGATTGGGAGTTAAAAAAGAGCGAAGCGTATTAAATAAAATGATGGGCTAAATTAACTGGCAATTTACCATGTAGTGCTTTTCAATGCGAGAAATCAATCGTAGAAAATTTCGGAGCACTTACGATTCGTCATTCTTTTTAGATCTCTTTTTATTCGGCATTTTGCATCTATTAAAATTAATCAGATATACCGTGAAGAAATATTTAAAACCTTTTACGTAGATAGATTAGCCGTATACGTGTATAGCAGTTAATTTATAGTATTTTATAATTTCGGAGCACTTACGATTCGTCATTCTTTTTAGATCTCTTTTTATTCGGCATTTTGCATCTATTAAAATTAATCAAATATACCGTGAAGAAATATTTAAAACCTTTTACGTAGATAGATTAGCCGTATACGTGTATAGCAGTTAATTTATAGTATTTTATTATTTAGAGTTTACTCTAAGATTGTTATCACTAAATAAGGCAATGAATTTTATAAATAAATGAATACCTCAAGAATTCGAAAATTCCCAAACGGGGACCAAACCGCACAAGTACTCCTCGCGATATTTTTATTGCTTCGAGTTCGATTTTTTTTTGGTAATCTGAGCTATTTTGTAGATGGTATTATTTCATAATCAAAGAAAGATTCCCACGGAAAAACGGACATGAAAACAGTCTTACAGGACCAGGACTCGAACCTGGTACCTCCCGGGAGGATGCCGTAGCCAATTAAGCTATTGAGCCTTTCTCTCATGCCGTTTTGGGAGGTTTTATTTATCTGGTTTACTTTAGTAGCACTTTACAGTAATACGAAAGTTTCGACGCGACGAATCACGCAGAGTAATGCTTGAAAAGTATCCTTTACCTCAGCATAGAAGATATCAAATTATTCCATGTGTCCTTTCTTTACTGAGGCATGTCGGGACAAGATGCAGAATCGTATACATGTAACGATTATATGCACCATCTTCAAATATTAACATGCTTACCGTGGTGACGATGCGAAGGGCTCTGAGGTGAACCTCAAAGTATTTTTCAAATTCCATTACTCTTTAAATGCAAACTCCCAATGCAAATTGCAGTATTCAGGATTGGCTTAATCGCAGACTGTGCTTAAAATAGCAGCAATGAACGCTGTTGTTTGCCGTAATATTCGGATCCAAATTAACGAAGTGAAGTGGAGTACGTACAGACTTCGCAGACGGTTCCTGGGTGACGCCGAAGGGATGGAACGCTGCTTCGCCGTGGGAAGGAAAAGAAGGCAGGTCGAGGGAACACTTACGAGGGATACCTTAAATAAGGACATTAAAACCGAGGCATTCTAAAATATCGATTCGGGACCTGTCGTTAAAGGAATCAGAGCAAACAAGGCCGTAATCATGACGCAGATGGAAGAGGAAATAAACGATGGAGACTTAATAGAGAAGGGAGTGCAAAAGACGCTCGGGGAATAGGAAGCAGGGGGCGAGAACAAAGGATTACGAGTCTTTCATTAAAAACTGATGACAGATTTGTGCAAATTTATGTACAAAACCGCCATAAATTCCTCCTGGACGAAATAAAGTGGACATTTTCTGAAAATTACCAGAAAATTCTTTACTTTAAAAGAAGTGCTTAATGTCCCCCTTGACGAAGGTAATGAACGAACGAAATGGCATAGTAATAGTGCGGCGGGGGTTCCTCAAGTGCTCTATTTAGGTCCTTAGGGCTAATATGGAATGCGCAAATATTGAGGAGTCTCATAGTGTTCATATTTATGCACGAGTTAATTTAAAAGGCAAAGTTTTGACGAATCAAAAATAAATTACATAAAATTGGAAAACCTCTTGAGCTGCTCGGACATCAATGTCAAACGCCCAGTGTCAAACGGAAAGTTGAATCCTGAGTTAATAATAGTCATACCCTGACTTTCCTGAGAGGAATAAAAACCAAAATGACAGGAAGCTCCGATGACACGCGGCGCATGCCAGAAATAGGCGCAGAATACGAAACGTAGGCACATTTAGTCACTACATAGATTGGATGATGCAATTTTATTCGCAAATTAATGAACTGAATAAACAATTTCTAACGTTGCGAGAAACAAAGAAATTGAGATTAAACTAGAAAGTAAAGATCTTGATTTTGCGGAAATTGATGAATAAATTAAAATACCGGGATCGACTTCACCTAGAACCCGAATATGCGAGAAATCTCTCTAAAATTTCTATGAGAGTTTGGACCAAAACTGACTCAACGCCAGTAGAATTATTTATTTATATATAAGTTACGGTATAACAAATTAATTTTGATAATTGCCTAGAATTCGCCCTAAGTCGGGAAGAAAACTCCTTTAAAAACTGTAGGCAATAAAATAGTGTTATACATTATTTATTATAGAAAATTTTTAATGCATTACAAAATTTTAACGCCAAATATAAGGCAGGATACAGTCACATACATAATGGGTGTATTTCAGTAATCATTCATGCACCCATTTGTAAGAATAAATACTTCCCTCCATGTTGATCGACAATTACTTTCAAATGTACTCATCGGACCAGTCTCAAAATGGGCTCTTTGCTTTCCGACGTTTTATGTGTTAGCGTACTTTTTGGGAATCGCCAATGGGATGGCATTTTAAAGAAAATTATCCAAAATCATCTCTTCCGTTTCAATAAGGGATAAACAAAGCGATCCGATTTTTGGAGTGCATATTATGCCGACGAAGCGAGTAAACTTCATTTACCCCGCTACGTATCCTGGCTACTAGAATAGATCGGGTAACTACAAAGTGGGCTCCCGGAAAAGACCAATTTGCGTTAATTGCTCAACCAACAGCTTCGATGCCTCTTTCCACGCATAAAAACTAATTGAGACAGCGATTGCAAGCGGAAGATAAGCCCAACTATCAAATCCATACGAGAGAGGGAGCATTAATTAAGCCTCTTCGTTATTATTGGGAAAACGCTTTGGTGTTTTTTAAATATCTTATTTTATCCGGAGTTGGAAGGAAGTCATTAACAACTTAATTAAGACAGTGAACATTCATACGCTTCAATTATTGCGGAGCC
Organism: Ladona fulva; assembly: GCA_000376725.2. Taxonomy (NCBI): domain Eukaryota; kingdom Metazoa; phylum Arthropoda; class Insecta; order Odonata; family Libellulidae; genus Ladona; species Ladona fulva. The sequence continues at coordinate 1,328 of KZ308182.1, read as the reverse complement.
AAGTTTAGCCGAAATTCGTTATTTTTGAGGAAAAATTCACACTTGAACGTGCGAATGAAACTTTAACCAGTTCATTTGACAAATTAAATGAGGAAAACCAGCTGGCGGTTGAGAGTTGGTGTTTTTGATCCCCAATTACATTGATTTGACTGATGCGAAATTAAATGAAGTGCGCGTCATCGAGTTTCGATTATAAAACCCGATAAATGAGTCGATGAATTGAATTGGATGGCAAAGTTGAAAACGAAGAGTCGTCTTTGGCAAATCGCAGCTCAGCCATTTGCAAGTTTGCTTCTTTCTGCCGAACAAAACGAACCGCCTTCAGCCCCTAGATTAGGGTATCATTACCCTCATGACAAAAGAACCCTCTATTCGCGAAGCTCTGAAAATACGTAGGAGTCGATAAAAAAAGTTCCCGTTTTCGGTTTCCTGAGGAAGATGTAAATGAAGAATCTCCTTCAGATGAGAGTGAACCTTTGGAGACAACCAAGAATTCCGCTCTGTACGGACACATCTACGCTTCCGGCAATTTCTCATGTTCTTCTGATAGGATACCCTTCCGCAATAAAATTTTGTCACTAAACCGTCATTATATAAAAGAATGCACTCAGTGACAGTTTAATGAATCAGTTTTGTTGTGGGGGTGGAATAATGAGTAACTTGGACACATTGAGAAATAATTCAAGTAATTACGGGACTAAGGAATAGGAGAAATAGAATTCTTCGGCTCTAGTGTTGACTTAGTTCACCGTAGACGTGCTGATAGAGAATCCTTTGTCATGAGGAGTGAGTAGCTGCAGAATTTTTGCTCTATTAAATCTCAACAGCATCCCCAAACACCGGAGATTGCTGTAATTTCGTCTAGCCAATTTATACGCCACTTTCCAAACACCGTCTGCAACACCAACTGCAATACACCTACTGCCAAACAACGCCGGACAAACACCGCCTGCCATGCATAACCGTTAATTTGCGGAGATTTACAAATGTAACTCTTGTTGTTTGTTGTTTTTGTATTTTTGGTGCATCGACTGCTTAGGTCATTTAGCACTTTCTAATACTTTTGTATTATTTACTCATGAAATGTTGCTTAGCCTGAGATGTTACATAGATGTAGACAAGGGATTAAATGCGGTAGGTTTAAAAGTTGATAGATAGGGGGACATTAAGTTTCCTGTTTCCGATGCTTGTTTACAGTTTTTTAAATAGCCCAGTACTCTGGATATTGAGTTTTGGTAGTCTCCGAGTACTTCGGCTATGTCCCCTCTAATTCCCAATGAGCTACGAATCGTTCTATACATGTTACATTCTAGAAGCAGATGTTGGAT